>CACVCL010019258.1:0-108874 GCA_902729485.2 Mus minutoides | reverse complement strand
GAACCCTAGGAGCTGAAGGGGTCTGCAACCCTAGAAGAGGAACAACAATATGAACTAACCAGAACCCCCAGAACATGTGTCTCTAGCTCTACATGTAGCAGAAGATGGCCTAGTTGGCCATCATTGGGTGGAGAGGCCCCTTGGTATTGTAATCTTTATATACCCCAATACAGGGGAATGCCAGGACCAAGAAGTGGGACTGGGTGGGCAGGGGAACAGGGCGGGGGGAGGGGGGAAACTTTCAGGATAACATTTGAAATGTAAATTAAGAAAATATCTAATAAAAACTAATTGATTCAAAAAAAAAGAAAAGAAAGCGCTGAATTACAGAAAAAAATGAGGCAGTCAGGTGAACAAACACACATGTGTACATAAATCCAGTATGCTGATAGTAGTCAAGATATGAAATCATCCTATATGCCCATTGATGGACACATGAATAAAGAAATGTGTGTGTGTGTGTGTGTGTGTGTGTGTGTGTGTGTGTTGTGTCTTAGTACTAAGTATAATGTACTGAAATTTTGTTTTATGTAACAATGGATAGAAATTGAGGGCATTATATTAAGTAAAGAAAAAAGGACAATAAGAAAGATAAAAAATGGTGTAGCTCTCATTTATAGTGGAGACTTAAAAGTATCCAAAGAAAAAAATAGAACACTGGTCATCAGAGCCTAGGAATTGCATAAGTAGAGGAGATGTCTAAGGGCTACAGAGCTGCACTTGACAGGATAAATATCTTCCAGTGATTTGCAGCACAGAGAATACCTGTGGTTCACAATCATGTATGTCAGAATAACTAGTAGAATGTTATAGGACTTGAATGTTCCCAATGCAAGGAATGGTACATACTGTGTGCTAGAGTGTTAATATATAGGGAACTCCTGAGTCTTGTTTCCAAGTCCTAAATCTTTACTTTCCATAGATGAAGCATCTATAACCTTCACCTTCACAATTGCCTTGGTGACTGATTGGCTGCATTAGAAGGACTCTTCTTCAGGAAAATTAAGGAATCAAGTCAACACATGTGGGCAGAGGTTAGAGTTACCCATACTTTTAACCCAGGAGATATTGGGAAGGTAGAATTAACTCTGAGAGGGCAAGGGGGACTCACTTCTAAAGAGAAGAGTGATGCTGGTGCTGACTGTGTTCTGTTGTGCTAAATCTCTAACAGAAAACACTATTACTTGTGAATATTGTTTTCTCACTAATTAGCATTGCAAGGGTTATATTATGTCTTCTTGGGCAAAAACCTCTTAATTACAACACAGAGAAAAACCTTTATGGATAATAGTGTAGGAACTCCCTTTCAGACAGGGCTTGTATGTTTTCTTCATCTTTTCTATGTTGTGATTATTGGCACAACTACACTAATGGGACTAGTCTGAGCTCATAGTTGAAACAGAAAGAGAATATCTTTCCAGAACTGGGAAGTGATGAGAACAGGTACACTAACAAAATAAAACATTGCTTTTATCAGGAAAAATATAAGCAAAAAATATATAACAAAGGCACATAAACAACTCACTATGTTAACAGTTCTATGGCCAAAATGATCTGTGTTGTCTGAACTTTAACTAAGCAAATGTCTATAGAGTGTACGTTATACCTGACTTCTTACACTCACCCTTATATTTGGGTGGTCAAATATACAGGAGTTTATGATTAGTAAGTTTTTAATCTGAAGTTATTGTGGTATCGATAATGATGATCTGAAGGTGTATTTAGTGTTCCATGCATAGATGAATTAAGGGTGTTTCTTCCACATGGCCATCATTATGAAGATGAGCAAAATTTAGAAGTCTTTCCATATTTACCAATGCCAAAATTTTGATAATTTATTTTAGTATAAATAAAGGTACTTTGGGATATAGAAAAATATTCCCCAAAACTCAGGATGTTGCATCTTATTATCTAATGGCAGCACAGCTGGTTCCATTCTCACACAGTGCTCTCTAGAGTCCCAAAAGGTAAATGGTAAAGCCTTTAGTTTGGTAATATTCGCACCCCATTTGAACTCATCTTGTCTTGAAGGATATGAATTGAAAAGCCATTTTTCTGAACAGGTCCTTGAGCTGAAGTTTTTAAAATATATGTTTCTAGGATTATGTGAATTGATTTTTATTTGTTTCAGGTTAATCAAAACACTGTCAGTTTTCATGATGATTTTTTATTAAACTTTAGGAAAACAGAAAGTCAGTTGTAAAGATGTTCAATTCTTGATGAATATTACCTGAAGATACCATTCTACATGCAAATTGAAGGTCAAAGATGTCTCCAGCTTCTTTAGCACTCAGCATATATACCACATGTTCAACGATACTTAGGATGACAAATATTATCTTTAATTAAATTGATTACTTAGGAAACGAGAGCTTCAATCTACATAAAATTTAAGTATGACAAGGGTTGGAATATTCCCCAGAATTGGACAGAGTTGTCATTTATTGGTAAGAATATTAGTAACTATGTCCAAATTCCTTTAATGAAATATGAAATTGAGTAATTTTTGGAGTGGGTAGGTTGGTGAGCAGGGGGAGGGGGAAGAGAATAGGGGGAGGATGTTTTTTTTTGGAGGGGAAACCAGGAATAGGAATAACATTTGAAATGTAAGTAAAGAAAATATCTAATAAAAAACAAAATAATTGTAATTCACACCTAAAGTTATTATGCAAATGTAAAATGAGGTTTATGAACACCTTGAGACAATCTCATTTAAAAGTAGATGATCTCCTGTCTGGAAAATGTGCTTCTCCCATCCTCTGCCTCTCACCTTCCATCCACCTCATTCTCAGTGATGTTTCTTGAATCTTGATGGAGATGACAGTGGTGGTGGTAGTTTTGATATAGGTGTCCCATTTAGAGCTTTGGGTCTACAGCCACTTTTTCTCAGCCCTTTTGGCAGTTGTACATCCTGTCTTCTGGACAGGATATGGCATGGTCTTCATAAACTTGCAGAGCTAGGGTTACCTGCATATCACACCAATCATCATGCCAGCATGCAAAGAACATGAAAGTATGAGGCATCACCTCTCCCTGAAGAGCTTTTGGCACTTAATGGCCACAGGGCAGGAGGGGGAATCACTAATCTTCTGAGGCCACGCCCCAGTGTGTAATACTGCAAACTTGCTCATGTAAACAATTCTATTCAAATTCAATGGTTCATCAATTTATAAGAGACATGAGAATATGTAGACCTCATTAGGAGGAAGAAAGATCCAGGAAAAGAAAAGAGAAATTATAGGGGAGAATGAACATAATCAAAATGCACTGTATTCATACATGAAATTTTCAAAGAATAAATTAAAATATTTGTAAAATGCATATTAAGAAATTGCTTATCTCTTTTAATGATAATTCTGTACAAATGACATAGACAAACTTCAAATTACATTCATAAAATATTGATAATTGGTTCCAGTGGTTTGGAACCCCAGCATCCTTTTTATATGTTCACAAAAGTTTGTAATGTAAGTATTTATTACTTTAAGTAGGAAAAAGATCATGGAATCAATGTGTTAAAGAAACCACTGAAAATACTTTTGAGAAGCAGAGAATGTAAAACCCACATTAGTTAGTATCATCGAACACTTGAATGTGGAATATCAATAGATTTCCAATCATTGGGCAGTCTCAGTGAACTGCCTTGAGAATATTTATTTATTTATTTATTTATTTATTTATTTATTTATTTATTTATGGTACCCAGGGTTCTGTGAACTATTCACTCTAACAGTGCTAGCTTGCAGAATGAATAAGGGCCTCAGAACTATAATCCATACTTTTTTCTCATTTCATTCCCTTACTAATAAAAGGCACAGTGGGAAGTAACATTGGATCTGCTGCAGTAGCTAATGGCACAGGTTTTCAATCTTGTCTGAGTCTCTATGAAGGAATGAAACTTCCTCTGAGTTTTCTGTAATTTTAAATTCCCATAAAACATTCTCATCCACTCTAGAGATATTGTGGGAGGTTTCCTCACAGAAAACACATGCATCTGTGTTGCTCTGCCCAGCACTTCTAGCTCCAGTTGAAACACCACACAGGGTAGTCTCAGAGCATAACAACTAATACAAAAGCATCTCACAGGCTCTTAAGTCCCAGGGTTGGGGCTGCCCTGTAGTTCATCACTATTGGATTTGAAATCATACAGCAATTAAAGAGACTACTGGTATCATAGTTCTTTCCTATGGTAACTTTGAGAAGACATTTGAATGTGGGCCGGTTAATCTTGATCTGTAGAGGTATTACAACTTCCATGGCTACTTTCTTAGTTGTGGGTAGTCAAAGAGTAAAAACCCCATCATAATGATAACTTTAAGACAGTTAACAACTTGCATACTATCATCATTGGAAGTCTATATGTGACCCTTTTGATAGTATGCTTTCCCATGGTTAACACACGTCCTTCACTTCCTGATATTTACATTTGAACAGACGACCAAGCAAAATACATGAATGTCAGTAATCAAGAATTGACATGCTTAGTTCAGGTTTTTTGTTTATTTATTCAATACTTTCAGAGTCTGTCTGTGCCAAATGCTGAGGTGAGTGCTGGGACCATTGAAAAGTACAAATCCGGCGAAGTTCAGCATGCACAAAACCCACATTTTCCTACATTACTATAATGTGTATATCTCAGAAGGACTTAGCTGTGGTTAGTTATAGAAGTTTTTGAGCCAACCTAGCATAATCAATCCAACGTCATTTAAAGCATAATTTAGGAAGTACTCCCAATAGAATAACTTTGGACACCTTAAAAAACAAACAACAACAACAAAAAAAACATAGCTCGGGTTAACCTTAAGAAAAAGCAGTTACACTGAAATGTAGGAAGCACCTCAACCTCCTTTCACATGATAGAGCCACAACAATGATGAGCATGGGAAGTTATCCTTAAGTATGCCATAGTGACACTTATTTCTTAATGAAGAGCCATCCAATTGGAGATGTCTTACTCAATGGGAGAGAATCTGTGCCTAATACTTTAAGCCTAGCCAACTATTCATGGCTGGTAAAGTCATAAACCCTAGAAGAAGGTATACTGCTGCCATTTTATTAAACCAACATAACTTATAACTGTGTTCTAAATACTTGTTCTTATAGCCACAGATAAATATCATGTCCACGTGTCACCGATGAAGCTTCTTTTTGCAGCAGATAGAGACTACTAGTGAAAGTCATAACTTATCAAAATGTAGAGATTAGGTGGCCAGGCAGTTACCATTTCCAATGAGTATACCTACAATGCAGTCCCTAGACCTAAGATTCAAGGAATATCACAGAAGAGGGGACAAAGGACCAGGATGTGCAAGAGAGCATCTTCCATATATGACATAGATGTTGCAGCCATGAAATATTAACACAATGGGTGTCTGAATGAGGTCTTCATGATGACAACAGCAATTATATGGCTATGCAGATAGGGAAAAATCTCATAAGGCCCTACTCCTGGGTGATAAGGTAGATATGGGCAACCAATGACTGCTAAGAGAAGGCAAATCTATTTTCTTCAGAGACTAACCCCCGATAAGTTATCTGATTTCAAGTGGTCATTCCTAGTCACATATACATAAGCAACACTCAGTGAACCTAACAGGATCTAACAAGTTTTAATTATTTATATGTACAAGTATGTGTACTTGTACACATTTATGTATGCATATATGTATATGTGTGTGTGTGTGTGTGTGTGTGTGTGTGTGTGTGTGTGTGTGTGTTTGTGCATTGGTGTGTGCATTGGTGTGTTTCGGTTTGCTTTCTATAGCTGTGATCAACACTATGGCCAAAACATACTTGGGGGGAAAAGGAGTTTGTGTTCTCTTATACTCCCATAGCCCATCATTGAGAGAAGTCAGGACAGAAACTCACACAGGAACTAAAGCCTGGATCATGGAGGGTGATACTTACAGGTTTGCATCCACCAAGATCAGCTACCTTTCTTATACCTCCCAGGCACACCTGTACAGGTGTGGTATTACATACTCTGAGCTGGACCCTCTGATATCAATTATTAATTAAGAAAATGCCCAAAGCTTTTAAGCTTTTCCTACAGGGCTAATTTGATGGAAGAATTTTCCCAATTGTTCTTTATTCCCAGATGAGCCTACCTCATGTCAAGTTGACAAAAAAAAAAAAAAAAAAAATTAGCCAGTACAATACAATACAATACAATTCTCCTATAAAATAAAATCTGATGCTGAAGAAATGTCTTAATGTGTGAATTACTTGAGGACCTGAGTTTGAATCCTTAAACCCAAGCAAAGAGCTGTGTATGACTATAACCCCATATTTGGGTTCATGGCCAGGGAGAGCTGGTAGTTCATTGACCAGCAAGCTTAGCCGATCTAGTTAATTGACATAGAGAAAGAAAGTTAATGCCTTATTCCAGCCTTTACATGACATGCATGGGAAAGGTCATCCACACACTCGAGAATGTTCAACACACACAGACACACACACACACACACATGAACACACATATAAAAAAGTGGGAGAATTGGCGCAAGCATCTGTGCCCCATACTTACTATGAGGAAATAGCACAAAACATTGAGATCCAAAGTAATTTACATTCCTTGTGATCTCAGCCAAAACTTCAGTTTGCCCATTCTGACACTCTTGAGTTTGGAAAGAACAACTATAGATTGCATAAATTAATGACTTCCAGAACACAGATTGGAAATTTTAATAAAATATGCCTAACAGGATGTTTTAATATTTAGTTCAATTTCATCATTTCTCCCCTGCCTATAATTCTCAGAGATATTTCTGTTTGGGCTATTTTTCCTTACCAAAGAGCATTTAAAGTTTTTTCCTGTCAATTCCATGATGTGGAAAAGAGGGGGAGTTTAGCTTTTAATCAATGTTCTTTTGCTAAAGTTGGGAGTAAATAAATAATTAAAATCACAGATGGAATACCTCTAATTAATTCTATAGATAAAGCAACAGACACACAGTTTCTTTTTAAACGCAGCCCAGAAAGCAGCACAGCTGTTTTTCAAGGAAATATGAAGTCAGCTTGATTGATAATATTTAATGCCCTTTAAACATCTGTTAAACGCCTTCTTTCAGTTTTGGTAGCTTCTGAAAACTGAAGAAATTATTAGAAACTGCTTGCTGGCCTAAGCTACAGCAGCTTTACATGGGATGAAATATGAAATTCTTCCTTCCTGTTCTTCTATCTCTCTGGTCCCAGTGAAATCAAAGGCAGAACATGTAAGAGAAACTATTTTAAAGTGAAGTTCTCTGTTCTTCCTACCACAGGCTGACACTGGCCTTCTTAAGAAAAACAAAACAATCATAATAATAAAAGCAAAACCAACAATTGTCATCACTAACTCTTAAAGTTCAGTACATGATGAAGCCTCTGTGTACTCTCCAAGATGGCCCTGCCCTATGCTTCATCCAAACAACACCCTCCCTCATGTTTGCCAGTGCAGTGTTCTCACCTGCAACACTCCCTCCTACTGTCTCCTTTCTCTTTTTTTTTTTTTTTTTTTTTCACGTTTTGAAACTTGAAGTCACAGCCAATATTTCCAACTCTGGGAAATCTCTCTTCACCTTGCTGACAGCTTGAGCTGTTTTCACCCCCACTCCAGCCCTCTGAGAGGAGATCCACCTCTCTACACCTACCCCATTGGGTCAGCTCTTACTGCCTGCCTCTGCACATCCTGGAGGCTACCAGCTAACCTCTAGGTGGCCACAAAGTTCTATACCAGTGGTTTTCAATTTGTGGATCACAGCTTCTTTAGGGGTTGCATATCAGATATCCTGCATATCAGAGATTTGCATTGCAACTCACATTGGTAGCAAAATTACAGTTATGAATAGCAACAAAATGATTTCACGGTTGAGGGTCATCCCAGCATGAGGAACCATATTAAAGTGTTTCAGCATGAGGAGGGTTGAGAACCATTATTTAGACTTTATGTTGAGATGGTACAGTACTCGTCCTCAGTATATTTCATCCCACGGAGGTGGCTTCAGCTTTAGGTATGTGTGTTTGGTCATTTTTATAAGTAGTAACTTTTTCTTAAACATTAAAATTGACTTACATCATAAAGATGTATCTTTGACATATATAACTGACTCTTGACTATATATAAAAAAAAAGTTAGGTGAAATGGCAACCTGGAATTTCAGAAATTCCTTTCAGAACAGATATTTTTCATTTAGTCACTGAAGTGCATCTTCTCTTGCCCTTGTAGATATACTCCATGATCTGAATGCCACATGCCTTACAATAGAGAACAGAACATTGTATCGTGGACCAGCTCACCTTTCTAGATCAGTGAATCCATCCTTGTTCTTATGTCTCCCCTCGGAGATGCTTGGTGCTCTCCTGAATGCAATCTCTCTAAGCTCATCCATCAGTCAGTGTGTGCAGGTGTCACTAAGCATTGAAAGGTCCGTGCATCGTCTTCATTTATGAGTATTATATAACACATAGACGTTAAATAAGTAGCAATGTCTTACCTACATCTGGTATAGACGTTTTTAAGATCAGACTCCTTTCTGTTCTCTATTCCTCTGTAGCAGTAGAAGCTAAAGTACTGTGAGGGGACTTCTCAGAGTGTCAGAGGTCTTTCTTAGGAAGCAGAGAACTGGGCAGAAGCCTTATGTAGCTCCTTGGCAATGAAGCTTTGATTTGCATTCAAGTCATCTGGGATCTTGTTAAGTTTCAGCTGCTGATTTATTTAGTTTTAATGGGCTTAGAAGCACACATCTCTCAGGTTCTAAGATAATACTCAAAATGATGTCTTGAAGAACAAACCCAACATATCTGACTCTCTCAGAGAGTTTGACGTTGGTTCAATGGTAGATTGCTTCACTCTGGGATATATTGCAATCTGATGATGAGGTGTCTTCAAGACAGTTAACGCTGATTTTAACTATTCAGTATGCCAAGAGAAATGAATACTGAACTTAGCTTGACAAATCTGTCTTAACAGAGCCCTTGTATAATAACTGACCTTTACCTATTTGGGAAGCACCCGCTGCAAGTAAAAGAGGGCCCTTTGATTTCAGTTCAAGGGCAGGCCATCTGGCCCTCTCCTTGTGTAGTAATCAGACTAATGCTAATGCTAGTAGCTTCACTGGAGAAAGCATAGAATGGCTCTTTCAAATCTGGCCCACAGCTATTTTTAGGCTGGCAGCACAGGAGTGCAATGTTTATTTCATGTTTAATGCAACCCTCCACTTCAAAAAATAAATAAATAAATGAATGTTTCTTTCCCTCTACTGAGTTTCTATCAAGTCTCCCAAGAAACACTGCCAATTTTGCACATCCCTATCCTCTAAGATGATTAACTGTTGAAAATTGAAAAGCCTTGAAAAAATAAATCCTGCCACAGTCCCCCGATGGTTAGCAAGACAACTGGAGTAAAACGGTTGCAGATGGTTTAGGCATTATGTTCTTTATGTCCTCAAAGCAACAGAGGGTCCTGTGATGAACTGGTTGGTAGCAGCACAGGGAGGACTATTTGGCAGCCTTTTCCCGAAGCCTTGGAAGTCTAGGACAGGATTCCTGAGATAGCATACATTAGTGAGACTCTGCTAAGCAGCTGCTCTCTGAGCTCTAGAACAGGCTGCCTGAGTAGCCGATGGGGTGGCTCTCCTTGGCTCCCGTCTTTGAATCCTTTTGTAAGTCTCATACACTGTACAATTGAAAATGTGTTTGTTTGGGGTTTTTTTCAACTTGGAAGTTTAGATTTGAATGCAGTTGTTTGTGTTAATCCAAATCAATTGACCTTCCTGTTTGAAAAGGTTGCAATTATCCCTTTATTAGCCATGGTGAGTCTTACAGAAAAGAATTGTCAGTTATCTTATAGCATATAACACCTAAACGTACTTATAAAACCCCTGAACAATTTAATCATTTAGCTCTCTAACAATCACTTAAAGTATATCCGATGCCTTAATGTCACTCACTGCATATTTAGCTTTTGGTTACAAAATCCAGAAAAAAAAAAAAAGTGTTGCTCAAAGTAGAGTGGGAGAGAGTATGAATTTTGAGCAGGTGACAGGCTGTTTATTTGGTTTCTACACTGCTTATAAGGCATTTCAGCATCTAGGACATGCTAATCCCAAGGTACACTTGGCATCTGTTGAATACACATATTTAGCATTTAAATGGCAATTTGTGTTTTCAAAGTGTTTTGTGAACATTAATTAGCATTTCTTCACAGCACTCCTCGGAGATGGGTCAACATCATTATCGCCATTTTATAGATCAGAGGAGTAGGATGATGGAGATGAGCTATTTGAATGAAAAACTGCAAATCAAAAGTTGCAAGGGGGTTCTGTGGCACCAGCCTAGGCATCAAATGTATAGTAGTATCTTGGAATCAGCACTCAGTCAGTACTCAAAGAGTATTAGTAATTCCAGAAGTTGTTTGCTCAACCCCATAGGCGCTATTCATCACAGCTTATGCGTGTTTCATAGACTTAATTGTCGATATGTAAGCAAAATGCACCCCACAGTAGCACTCGCCTGCAGAGAGCTCCTTACTAAAATTGTAGGATTAGATTTTTGACAGCCGCCTCTATGAGAACAGCCTGAAATTGTTTTTATCATCAAGAAAAAAGAAAGGATCTCGTATTGCATATTCTAGGGGAAAAAAATCATCACTGCTATGACAGTTACACACACATCGTGCTTCTCAATTTGGAGATTAAGAATTTAGGCCTATGGATTAAATCTTTTAGCTAAAAACCACTTGCCTGATTCCAAGGGAGACTTAGATTCAAACACAAGTTCACTAACTTGTTTGTGGTCTCCAAAAGTGTAGGAAATAAGATAAAGCCACAACCTGGGACTATCTATATCTACCTGTCAATCATCTAACTGTCTGCCTGTCTGTCTGTCTTTCTGTCTGTCTCTGTCTTTCTGTCCATCTATCCATACATCCACACACACCACTCTCAATCTCTTAGATTCCCCTTCTTCTCTATTCATTTTAGCAATGGCAAAAAAAAAAAAAAAAAAAAAAAAAGACCCAGCACTTCTGGCCATACCAGAAGCACCATTATGAATGGTGCTTTTCACCATTATGGTTTTAGTTACAATACACTAAGAAGACTAAAATCCTATACTAGCATAGGAGATGAGCAACCTACCAGGATCTATTTTAAGCTGCACTGAAGACAAGGTAAGTGACTATGACTGTCTCACATGAAGGCAAGTCATGGGCAACATCTGAGTCGGTCCGGTAGCACACAAAGAGTTAGAATTAGTACCAGGGACTAGAAGTTAAAGGACACAATATTTAATCAAGTGCAAAGACATGTCCTGAAGCACATCTAAGAAGGAAATGAACTGAGAACAAGTATTAAGACCTACCCTTTGGTGTTTATTTTAGTGGATAGCAGAAGCATGGCTCTGGAGACTGGCTTGTAGGAGCCAGAAGCCCAAATCTGCTTCTCTGGTGATCTCCTGTTCTTCAAGGACAAATAGAGCTAATTTCATGATATGACCTAAGCTAAATGCCATAGAATACCTTATTGGAGTTCTTGATTTAAAGAGATACAACAAAATGAATTTTATAACAACTGGGGGACTTAGACAAGGAAGACTTTAAAGTCCCTCATATTGTGCCCTGGACAGCCTTTGAGGGAGTAATTGTTGATTGGGGAAGTGAACTTTGCTAATGGTGATGTTCCCACATGAAAGAAAGTACAGGTGGTTGGAAAGTTCACCTCAAGATTTGTGCAGCAAGTCTGAAAAGTGCTACTTTACGGCAAGGATAAAAATTTTAGCCACAGGGATTTTCTGTATAAGAGAAATCATTATTCCTTAATTCTGTATTCAGATATTTAAAAGCAATTTTTATCCAGTGGTACTTGACAGTACATTAAATTTAGTTAGAAGAAAAGAGTTTCTGTCTTCTCCCCTCTGTCTCTTCCAATCCTACTGATTGAGCCTTCACAGTTAGTGCAATCCACCCTGAATACAAACATCTAGCACATTATGCATTTTTCTGTTAAAAAATGCAAATTCGGCCTAATAACTTTAAATGATAGGATTAGCATATGTCAATTATTCCTGTCTTAGCAAATTTGTTAAAATGACCAGAGGTGTGAGTGCTAGGGAATCTCGGGTCCTGATGATAACTGAATGGACATCATCAGACAGGAGCATCTGTGATTGCTTGTCAATCGTCCACTAAACACATCCCATGCAATCAGTTCCAGACAGTTATTACCATGAAGCAGAAGCTGCGTGGTGGTCCTTACCTGGCACAGACCATGACCATATAAGTTTCTCATACTACCATTGTTGTGTGTGTATACCAAAGGATGCACAGGGTTCATGTGACATAGTAACGAAACTCCTATGCGCCATTCAAAGATAACTTCACCTTGGACTATTTCTGTCAAATCTTGCATCTTCATTTGGATCTAAATTAGGAACAGATTGAGTATTTTCAGTCATAAAAGATTACGTAAATCAAAACCACAGATTTACGCATTTCAGCTTAGCAGAGTTAAACTGGGAACAGTAAGTTCCTTGTCCATCGGGTTCCAATACCTGCCTAACTTAGAAGTAATTGCTCAGAAGTCCAAGTGTAGAAACCAGCTTGTCTTTCTGCTACCAAGACCTTAATTCATCCACCTAGGCATGCATCTCTCCTCACTCCCCCTTACCATAATACAGAAAATATCCTTTCTCCTATAAAGGGGTCTTGTATCCTCAGATGTTTCAGTGCTTTCGCAGAGGCGCTCTCCTTCCCTTTGTAAGTCCCTCCTTTTGCTGGTGGCTTTCCATCTCCCTTTGAATTTCCATTCGTTGGTTTGTTGTGTTTTTCTGCATTTTCTGTATATAGAGGTACTCCATGTCTCTGAACTAATGACCAATTTGATTCTTTTATCATCATAGAGGAAGATATTCTTGATAATCTCTCTTTTCATGATGTAAAGGCAATGTGCTGTCAGTAGCCTGAAGGGGCCTCCATAGTGAAACGACACATTGCAGAAGTAAGTCTCCTGTTGTCAGGAAGCTTCTGATCCAGAAAGTGCTGCTCACTAGACATATAGTGAGAGAATAAAGGGCAAGGAGACCTTCTCAGTAGAAGGGTTTATGGCAGCCACAGCCAACCCTTTGGGGAGACTAGCGATGAATAAGGTCAAAAAGTGGGACAAGGATCTGCTCTTTCTTCTCTTTTTCTTCCTCACCCTGTCTCCCTCTTTCCTTCTTTTCCACTCTCATTCTTTCTCTCTCTACATCTTTTTACCCTTTCTTTCCTACTTTCCAGAACAGGTTATCAACTATCATGAAAATTTAATTACTCAAAAGATAAAGTTCTGAGTTACTAATACATGCCAGATTCTTCAGAGCACTCTGTATATGCTAACTTAAGACTCATCACAACCATAGTCCCCACATTTCATGGGTGTGAAAATGGGGATTTAGAAATAGTCACTGCTGGACCCTCAGCCAGGCAACAGTGCGAGGATTCATCCAGCATAGAAATTTGAGGAAACGTTATGAATGCCTTGTTGGACAGAAACATTTAAAATATCTGGGACCTACAGAAGACAATATAAAAAGGCCCAAGCACCTCAGGCAAACATACTTAGGAATTTTTGTCCATTTGACTTAGAGAGAGAGAGAGAGAGAGAGAGAGAGAGAGAGAGAGAGAGAGATTAATCTTAGCTTTTTCTTGAGAAACAGAAGCCCCAAAGCAGCAGAGGGAACTCTTGAGGTCTCCTTGATGATTGTTTTCCACTGGATAATCCACAGTCTTTTCCCATTATTCAGGGCATGCCCTAAAGCATGCAGAGAGCTGGGATGGAGTAATTCCTCCTACTAACATTTACATTTTATTTTTAAAGTACATATTGTTAGTTATTTAAATGTTTGTATTTGTGGGTGTTGCAGGTTGGATATCAATTTTATTTTCCTAAATTATTGGCAAGTATTCTAATATATTTATGATAGACAATTATTATACTATTATAATTGACCAACTTATTCCCCTCCTACTTATTAGTAAAGTTCCTTATGACAGAGGTATTAAATTAGTATACCTGGGTATATCTCCTTCTAGATGGCCCATTTCATTCTATCGATCCATTTATCTGTCCCTGTATATTACCACACTACTGAAATCAGTTAAAGAAAACAGCTGTTCCTTCTTTTAATGAGTTTTGTTTACTTACTCATTTACTATTTTAATGTAACCACATGGAAATACATTATCAGTAAGAACTCTTGGCATCTGAGCCATCTTTCCAGACCCAGTATAGACATTTGTGGTGGTCTATAAAAATGATTCCCATAGGCTCGTAGGGAGTGGCCCTATGAGGAGATGGGGCTTTTTGTGAGGAAGTGTGTCACTGGCGGTGGGCTTTGAGGTCTCAGATGCTCAAGCCATGCCCAGTGCTGCATTCTCTTCTTGCTGCCTACCAATCCAGACGTAGAACTTTTAGCTCCTTTCCCAGAACCACATTTGACTATGTATTGCCAGGCTTCCCACCATGACTACAGTGGACTAAATCTCTGAACTGTAAGGCAGCTCAAATGAAATGTTTTCCCTTATAATAGTTGCCACAGTCATAGTGTCTCTCCATAGAAATGGAAACACTAATTTAGACAGTATTTTTACTAATTCAAATACCAGAAAGCACTATTACAACTTGTTTTACTAATAAGCCTTAACATTTTTTACCTGGAAAAGCAATCCTGCATCCAGGTCTATTAGTCAGCTACATTTTGGAATCATATTTTAATGTTTTAATAAATAAGAGTTCACAGTTGAGTCATTAAAATTAACACAGACTAGTATAATAGCTTCTTAGCTCAGATCCTTGTGATTTTCAGAATGGAGAATTTTCCCGAGTAAAATGTCTTCTAACTGTGGAGCTTTTACAACTGCCTATACATATGACTTACTTTCTTCCTCCTGCATATATGTAGTTCCACCTTTGCTCATATCATTTGGCAATCTACTCTTTGAGAAGGGCATACACATAAAGAATGTGTTTTGACAAAATCAAGCCCCACCCTCCCTTCAATGTCCTCCCCATACCGCTCACCATTCCTGTCTCAACCACGTACACTCTTTGTACACTGAATCCATTCAGTGCTGTATGTATATGGTGATTGTGGTAACAAAACCATCCACTAGAAAATGAAAAACCAAACAGGGAATGCATTCCTGAAGAATGCCCACTCTACTGCCTCCAGCAGCCATAAACTGTCAGTAACCCCTTAACTGTGGGTGGGACATCATGAGATCCTCCACTATCCATCCCTGGTCGAGTTTTGGTGCCTTAGTTTTGTGTAAGTCTTGTCTAGGCAGCCACAGATGCTGATCTTGTACCAATACTTACAGTTTGAGATATAGAATGTAGAGCTTATAGCCCTATCATGTCCTACAGACGCCATTTTGTAGCAGTCAGACTTAAATCCTTAGGCTCTTACAATCTCTCCTTGAAGATGACTGAACTCTAAGAGGAAAGAGGAGTATGATATAGATGTCCCTTTGGGGCTGAGCACTCTGTGATCTCTTACTCTGCTTTCGTACCACAGGCATTCGTGTCTACATCTTTACCAGCCTGTTAAGACATCTCTCTTTTCATGATCCTCTCAGAAAGGATTGCTAACTGTCTTAGTGAGGGTTTCTATTCCTGCACAAACATCATGACCAAGAAGCAAGTTGGGGAGGAAAGGGTTTATTCAGCTTACACTTTCCATACTGCTGTTCATCGCCAAGGAAGTCAGGACTGGAACGCAAGCAGGTCAGGAAGCAGGAGCTGATGCAGAGGCCATGGAGGGATGTTCTTTACTGGCTTGCTTCCCCTGGCTTGCTCAGCCTGCTCTCTTATAGAACCCAAGACTACCAGCCCAGAGATGGTCCCACCCACAAGGGGCTTTTCCCCCTTGATCACTAATTGAGAAAATGCCTTATAGCTGGATCTCGTGGAGGCATTTCCCCAACTGAAGCTCCTTTCTCTGTATCAAGTTCACATAAAACTCGCAAGTACACTAACTCTTGAAGTAATGAGTATTTTTCAGTTGGCTCATTTCTCAGTAGACCCTTTAAAAACACCTGTAGGCCATGATAAATGCCATTCACTGTTTTTGTAAGCATTTTAATAAGTCTGTCATTTGAACCAAGATACATTTTTTTCAAGATGCTCATTGATGTTTTGTTTTTTGTTTGTTTGTTTTGGTTTTTTTTGTTTTTAAATTTATTAATTGTCAGACTAGTAACCTTTGAGGTGTGACAAGTCTCACATCAAGGCTGGATGCAAATAAGTCTTCATATAGAAAGGAGCCTGCATCCAAAGGAGTTGAGCTCAGGGTCAATGGATAAATTCCCAAAGGTACCTGGTGTTTTACTCACTTTTGAGTCCTCTGGAGGCCATTGAACAGCTGAGTTTGCTGAGTTTAGACTGTCCCAAAATGGGCCAAGTGTGGTGCTGCAGCAACCACAGACCCATAACATTATTTACTTTTCTTCATTTATTGTTTTACACTCCAGATTTTATTTCCCCAGCCTAGTCCACCCTGTGACTGTTCCACATCCCATACATCCTCCCTATCCCCCTGTCTTCATGAGGATGTCTCCAACCTTCATCCCCTATGCCTCACCCCACCTGACCTCTAAACTCCCTGGGGCCTCCAGTCTCGTGAGGGTTAGGTGCATCACCCCTGATTGAACCCAAACCCAGCAGTCCTCAGCCGTATATGTGTTGGGGCTCTCATATCTGCTGGTTTATGCTGCCTGTTTGGTGGTCCAGTGTTTAAGAGATCTTGCAGGTCCTGGTTAATTGAGAATGCTGGTCCTCCTACAGGGTCACCCTCCTCCTCAGCTTCTTTATCTCATGTAAAGGTATTTTAATATTTCACATAACTTTCTGTATGAATTACATTCTATTTTAATTGTACTTTTAAATAGCATGCATTAATTGTGCATGGTGATTGAGTTCATTGTAACAATTACATATATTGCTTGAGTTTGGCTTTTATTTTCCTCACATAATAAGTAAGAAGAAAATAATAATGTCTTCAGTGTATTTGCCATCACACAGTTGAGCAGTTGACTTCCAGCCTAAGTGTCTACTTTATAAACTCAACTGATGTCTAACATTCCTTCTTGTAAATACCCTAGATTCCTATCTTTATTTTCTATGTATCTGCTTTGTATCTTATTTCTTATTATGCTTCCTGTAAATGGTGGCTTTGTAATAGCCCAAATCACATTCTAAGAATGGGATTTCTAAAGATGATAGGTGAGTCAGATACCAATTGTCCTAAGGATTACACAATGCAGTTGTAATACATTTACATAGCTGCAATCAACTCGAATCTAAGCTTGGGTGATATGAACAGAGCAATATTGTGCTTTCTCTATGTAAATGCGTTACCTTCCAATTTATTTTGTCATCAAACAAGCAATTTTTCAATCAGTGCAACTTGTGCAAATCAGCACTCAGAATATGAATTAAATCACTTAGCATATATTTTGATGTCTAGCCCCCCCAAAAACAACTTGAGGAAAGATTACATGAAGGGAGGTTTGTCAAGAGGAAAAGTAATGGGTGTGTTGAGCTTCATTCTAAAAAGAAATCTAAATGTGAGGCAGAGTGAAGGCACATATGTGTAATCCCGAATTCAGGAGACTGACGCAGGAAGATCACAATTCAAGTACATCTTGGGCTGCAAAATGAGTCCTTGACTCATGAAAGTGTACACATGAATGTGTGCACACACATGGACTTGTTTGTGTATATGTGTTTCTGTGTGTCTCTGTGGTTGTGTCTAGGTAAAATACATCTATTAGTAACATTATTGATTATTTTTCGAGTACAGAAACAAAATATCTGTCAAAAATTTTTTCCTTGTTCTAATTTTTTAGAAACTCAACAATAACAGTAATACACACACACAAACACACACACACACACACACACACAAACACACACACATGCACAAATCTTTATAAAATAAGACATTTTATCGAAGACAGTGGCCTAACGTTTTGTTTTACTTCCTCACAAAAAAACACAGTACTGGTAGGTTGCTGGCTCAAGGCCAGCTTATCATGTCTCTTGCTTCTAGATCTTTCTCAGCTTGGATCCCTGCAGACTTGTTTCTATTTGTTCCAAGATAATTCTCTTGTCCTGAGTCGATGCCATCTCTTTTTCTGTGAAAACACAATTATTTAATGGTGTCTGGTTGTCCTTAATAACCCAGCACCAGACAGAATGAGATACATTCATCAAAATAAGGTTTGGATGTAACTACTGTGAAGGATTGAGAAGAAGAACTAAAAACTAATTGGCTAGTTAAATTGCCATTCAGTGATTAGACCTATAATTTGATAAAAGAACATTTATAAAGCCAAGCATTATAGTAAACATAAGCTATGTGGTATGTCTGGCTTTATGATGCCTTAGAAAAAGCTAAAGGGGCTAAGAATCTGTGGGCATTGCAATGTGCGTAGGAAGATATATAGATTTAGAGGACAATAGCAGAGCTGGGAATACAGCTTAGGGTTTGAGCATTTGCCTAGGGTGTGTAAGGCTCCGAGTTCAATAGCCAGCACCACACACATAAATAATTTAAAGAAATAAAAGGAGGTCATTTGACTTGTCAAAGCTATAGAAGAAAGGATATGGAGAGAAACAGTTTAAAGCATGTTTCCTCCATTTGCAGCTATTGCTTGGAAACCTAAAATCTATCAGCTTTTAAAGAAGAACTTCTTTTATTGAAAAGAAGAAGAAAATTTGCCCCTAGAATCACATTGATATGTTCCCTAGTTTCTCATGGCCTCTGAATTAGCTTTCTCAAAAATTACCCATTCTGTCTTTTTCTGTTTGTCTATATCCTCCGTGTATTCTTTGAGCATTAATATCTTAGTCCCATAGAAGAGATGTTTGTAATACTTCCTAAAGTCCAGATAATAAATGAGAAGAAACAGATATAATTAAGGAGTAATTATAAAAGTAAAAAGAAAGAAAGAAATGGAATGAGTTGATTTTGATGCTAACAGTTACAGGAAAGAAGTCTGAGATGACACTGAAATCATTCATCTGCCTCAGGGAAAAAACAACAACAACAACAAAACAACCAACCAAACAACAACCACACAGATACTTGGTTTTAATTAGAAAGCCAGAAAAAGTATATTTAAGTAAATACATCTTTTATTCAAGTTTTCATTGGCTTCCATATATCACTATGTTAAGCTGTCTCATTAAAGATTTCTAAGGACCACAGTTATTCTGATTTGACCTTTGAATACCCATCTTTCCTGAAAAGCTGATGTCTTTTCATAGGCATATGATATGCTCTGAAGAGCTTCAGACACCTATTCCTACACTTAGACCATGTCAGGTACTGACATACAGTCCAAGCCTTGGAAAACAACAGTTTGTGAGGAAGGAAATATACATGGATGAATAAAAAAATCAAAAATTAACCCAGAATTAGTGAAGAATTAGCACCTGGTACCAGGAAGAGTATGCCACTCCTGATAAAGGAAGAAGAGTACCTGTGACATAGTAAGATTTGAGCTGAGGAAGAATTAATTGGAGAAAACTGAGGCAGATGGATTGAAGGATCTTCAAAGTAGAGAGGGAGCAGGGCTTGTGGCAAGGCATTAAGAAGAAAAGACCTGTGTGGCTAGAATGCAGAGAGGAGAAAGAGAAATCTTTTTAGAAGAATGGAGGCCCCAGTACAGGGAGGGGAATGCCAGGGCCAAGAAGCAGGAGTGGGTGGGTTGGGGAACAGGGCAGGGGGAGGGTATAGGGGACTTTCAGAGAGGAAACTAGGAAAGGGGATAGCATTTGAGATGTGACTGAAGAAACTATCTAGTAAAAAATTAACATTAAAAAAAGAAAAATTGAACTTACTAACACACCCCCACACACACACAGAATGGAGGCGACAAACCCTGAGTGTCTTTTTCTGTGACTGTGGATGGCATAGGCAGGGAGGCAGGTCAAATCATCATACTTGGGCTTCATGCGGAGTAGATTACCATCAGTTTCCAGAAGACCTGGCATGAGACCTCTCCAAGTTTTTATGTAGGCAGGTTGTCGGCCTCATTTACAGTATCCGGTATGAATTCTATCTCCTAAAGTTAGGCTTATATATACTTAAAAAGTAGTTGGATGGTCTCATAACTTTCATGTTACCATTTCACCAGTGGTCATATCCTGTTGGGCAGGTTTTTGCTATAGCTTGTACAGTTTAAAGATGGGTAAGACCGGGTATTACTCTTCTCCTCCAGTAACTTGCATTTCACCTTCTAGAACTATAAATCTAGCCAGTAGTAATAAAACTTCTTAAAATGAGTACCATCTACATAGCTCTGTGTTCTATAACATAAGTATGTAATGTCTCTGGCAATAGGATTTTACAGCAAGTTCTGGAGGGTAACCGATAGCATTGATTTGGGAAATTAATATTGGGAGATCTAGGCGACCCCATTGGTCAACAAATGAAAAAGAAGTAATCTATTTTTTTTATTAGATATTTTCTTAATTTACATTTCAAATGCTATCCCAAAAGTTTCCTATACTCTCCCCCGCCCTGCTCCCCTACCCACCCACTCCCACTTTTTGGTCCTGGTGTTCCCCTGTATTGGGGCATATAAATTTTGCAAGACCAAAGGGCCTCTCTTCCCAATGATGGCTGACTAAGCCATCTTCTGCTACATATGCAGCTAGAGACAGGAGCTCTGGGGGTTCTGGTTAGTTCATATTGTTGTTCCTCTTATAGGGTTGCAGACCCCTTTAGCTCCTTGTGTACTTTCTCTAGCTTATCCATTGGGGGCCCTGTGTTCCATCCTATAGATGACTATGAGCATTCACTTCTGTATTTGCCAGGCACTGACATAGCCTCTCAAGAGACAGCTATATCAGGGTCCCTTCAGCAAACTCTTGCTGGCATATGCAATAGTGTCTGGGTTTGTTGGCTGATTAAGGGGTGGATCCCTGGGTGGGGAAGTCTATGGGTAGTCCATCCTTTCATCTTAGCTCCAAACTTTGTCTCTGTCTTATACTAGAGGTTTTATTTGGTAGCATATAATATCTAGTTGGGATATTGTCCTCCTTGTATAGAGTGACTCCACTCAAACTCCCTTTTCTATATGTGGATATTTTAGGAAGCTTATATAATAGTAGATTTCCATATGGTTCTTTCAAAAGATCTTCAGTGTTAGTTTTTTGGGAAATTTTGTATGTTAGTATAGTTTTAAAATCTGTTGGATTTGGTTATACTTTTATTTTTCACTAGAAGGATTTCCCAATATGCTTAGAAGAAGTAAATACTTAACCTATTTTTTCTTCCTTTGTTCCATGCAAATATAAAAGACTTCTATTTGTTCCAGTTGACCAGAAGAAACAAATGAACTACTTCTAGTGATCAAAAGCAAACACAGACTCTCAAGGTGAAGCTGACAGGAGCTGAAGAACTGTGATGGGGAATGAATTGTCATGAGTCAATAGCTGGTTATATTTGTTAGGCTGGACTTTTTTTTTTTTTTTTTTTTTTTTTTTTTTGACAGGGTTTTCCTATGCAGTTCTGGCTAGTTTGGAAATTACTCTATGGACAAGGATGGCTAAACTCCTCACAGGGTGCTTCCTGTGCCACCACACCCAACCAAAAGCTGTGTTTCATTAACAAGCTTAAGTACATATTGTACACCCCACAAATACAGGAATTTACATGCCTGTTCTAGCACTATAGCTTCAAATATTTGGCAAACATTCAATATTTATTGCACATATCTACAACAGTATTATTTTAAACAGATTAATTAAATGAAAAAATTTACATGGATATAATGTAGCTTATTATTTGCAAAAATATTTTACTTAAACACAAGTGACTCTGAGTCACAAATTCACAAATTTGTACCTCAGAGCAATTTTCTGTTTAATAGGAAAGAATTAAGTTCATAATTATACCTACTACATGTCTTATATTCCATCTATACAAATATATGAATGCCTTTGTGTATATAAGTATAAATGTGTGTTTCTTAATATTACATATATGAAAGATGCAAGTTTTCACTAGAAACACAGAGTAGAATTTTAGTTTTTTTCATTTAAGAATATATTTATGCCGGGTGTGGTGGTGCACGCCTTTAATCCCAGCACTTGGGAGGCAGAGGCAGGCGGATTTCTGAGTTAGAGGCCAGCCTGGTCTACAGAGTGAGTTCCAGGACAGCCAGGGCTACACAGAGAAACCCTGCCTCGGGGAAAAAAAAAAGGTCAATTTCAGAGTTATTCAAGTTTTTGTATTTTTACTTCCAGAAAACTTGACTTTCTGATTAGATTTCTGCTTATTTTTAGTCACCGCCATCTTGGGAGCGCCCACTTGTTAATTAGAGTCTTGTTACCATTCTTTCCCAAAGATATTCTGTGGCCTCATGCAAGTCTACAGCACTATAATTAGGATTTTTCTTCTAAGAAAAAACATTATAATAGATATCCCGCCATGCTTATGTTATTATAATTGTGTGTTTAGCTCTGGGGATCATTATAATCTATCATAAAACATTAATGCTAATAAAATAAGTAGAAGGAGGCACTACTTAAATCCTTGATTACACTGTAACGAGCTGCATCTTAATTTGAGCCTTTTGTTCCTCAGTTTTTTAAGTTAATGTGTGCAAGTTTTAAAGGAATCATGAGCTATAAACACTGTGGCTCGGTATATCACCAGGTATTTCCCATGACCCATATTAAACAATACTTACCAGAGCAGAACTAAATCAGGCAACAAGACCTCAGTCAAGCTGCCAGAATATGGAGAAAGACTGAATTCAACTTTATTGAAACAGAAATCGGGAAATTGGGTTAGAGGTTTTTGTTTGTTTATTTGTTTGTTTGTTTGTTTTGCTCTTGCTTGTTCTGTCTCCCCCTCACCAAATTGTACACAATTACAGCATACAGGTTGCTTTGTTATGTATATGCACAGTGATTTCATTACATTAACTTTTACTCTTTGAAGTTATAATTACACCATTCCCTTTTCCTATCCTTTCCTCCAAACTCACCATAAACTCACCTTGCTCTCTCATGGCCTATTTAATTTTTAGACACATGCACAATCACTCACACATACTAAGGAATGTGTTTGTGGTGTGTGTGTGTGTGTGTGTGTGTGTGTGTGTGTGTGTGTGTGTGTGTGTAATGTTGCCAGTATGTATAAGATCTCAGAGCCAACCACTTAGTACTGAGTAAACCACTGGGGGCCATCTTACCATCCTTCGCTTTCCTGTAGTTCTTTGCCCAGGTATAGGGCTCCTGAAGCTCTCCTCCTTCCATGTTAACACATCCACTTGTATCATAAAGTCTTATTTAGGCAGTCATACTGATGAGATTTCATGGGTAACCTCTCTGACATTTCTAGTGAGTTTTCTTTCAGAGAATTAGAGCATCATGTAAAATAAATGGAGCTATTTTTCCATTTGCAGTATCCAGTTCAGCAATGGCAAGTGTATTACATGTTATACATCAGGTCTCTAGAATCTTCCTTGAAAGACTGGATCACTGTATCCACTCTACATCGGCTTCTGTGTCCTCTTGATCAAGTTCCTGGCATCTATCATTCTTGTTGATTATATGTGGTTGACCTGATTACTTCAGATAATTTCCATAAGTGGAACTGTGGAACTGTCAGATAGTAGCTGGATTTCTCTCTCTCTCTCTCTCTCTCTCTCTCTCTCTCTCTCTCTCTCTCTCTCTCTCTCTGTGTGTGTGTGTGTGTGTGTGTGTGTGTGTAAACATATGTATGTGTGTGTGTTGGCTTGTGTCACTTATTATAGTGTTCTCAGGTTTGAAACATGATATGTAGTCACATGATTTCAAAGGGAAAAATAAGTTTTTCATGACTTAAAAAAAGGATATCTGAAAACACACATGACTTTAAGCAAATTAAAATTATTAAACAAACACAGAGAAAGTTGATAGGACCAAAATACACAGGCCACTTAATATTTTTCAATTTAAAATTCATTCAAATTGCTGAATTCCCTGACTATTAAGAAACACAGCATTGACATGATTACTGTGTAGCCTTTGGGCTACAGCTCTTCAAAATTTGCCTTTACTATATTTTCTTTTAAGAAAAGAAAATCTTTTTAAATGTAAATTATTTCAATTTTTGTTTTTATTTTCTGACATAATGATTTATCATATGCTCTTTAAAAAAAACAATACGTATTCTCTATACCTCTTTCCAGCCCTCTTGTACAATGTCTGTCCTGGTTATTTAGGGATTTGGGGATTGTATTCTTTTCTTTTTCTTTGTTTTGTCAGCTTGACACAAGGTATAGACATCTAAGATTCGGAGGATCTCAATTGAGAAAATGCCTTCAACACAATGGACCACTGGGCATTTTCTCTATAGATGACTGATAGGAGAGCTAGTCCACTGTAGGCAGTGGCATCGGTGGGCAAATAGTCCTGGAGTATATAAGAAAACACACTGAGAAAACTAGGAGAAGGAAACCAGTTAACACTGTCCATTCACAGCATCTACTTCAGTTTCTGCATCCAACTCTCTTCCTTGAGCTCCTGCCCCAACTTCTCTTCTGTAAAATGAGCTAAATCTTCCCTAAGTTGCTTTGGTAATTTATCACAGCAATAGAATCTATAAGACAGCATCTTATAGCTCTTTAGTTTAATTTCACAATCAACTCACTGATATAGTCCTCTCATATCACTCAGCACTCTCACTTAGCTTGTGTATGTGTGTGTATGTATATATGTATGTGTATGTATATGTGTGTGTGTTCTCATACTTTCTTGTAATAATGTTGCACAATGAATTTAGAAGCAAAATTTATAGATTAATTGTGCTTATTTCCAAAGTGCTGTTATTTTCATAAATCTCTATGACAAAACAATAGTTTATATGAAAAGCATAAATGATATTCAAAAGGACAATTTTGTTGTGCTTACAGTAACTCATTGTTCACAACTGTTTCTTTACCATATATCCTTTGACAAGTTTAAAATATTTTCTATAATTATAGAATTAAATGATTTTTGTCTAAAATTACTTCTCCTTAACATTTAAAATCAAGCTGTGTCTTCTTTGAAGTGGTTTTCCCACAGAGAAGTAGGACGCACCTCATGCATATTTCTGGTAATATTTGAAGCCAGCACTTAAGAAAGAATAATAGGATTAATTGGAGAAACCACTATTCCTCTTAGGATTTCTATTTTCACTACTTTATAAAATAAAAAAGCATCATTATGCATTTGTATTAGAGCAGTACTATTCTCCATATAGTCATGTAATATTATATAACTAAATCACAGAAAATGAAGTAAGTTTAAATATTCAAAGGACAAATTATGAAGTCTTTAATACATTGTTACTATTGTTTTATACTGTGTTAATTATTCATTATTTCCTTGTAAGTCTTCCTAATCATTCTAATTGTAGAGTATAATAATACCTCTTTGCTCCAGCCCTCTTTAATCTCATATTAAAGAAATGTATGAAAATGCTTACAATAAAAAGATTTTTTTCTTTTCAGATAAACATTGTCTGCTAATAGATATCGGCAGAGAAAAATGAGTTCTTATACAAATAAATTAAGTCAAAGTTCTACTTAATAAAAGAATAACTAATGCAATTATTTCTTCTTAGTGGGGAGCATCAAAAAACGGTCACATCCAGCTTTCCTAATAATGGCCTTGTCTCTCATTTCTCTTTTATCTCATTAAAGACTTCATGATTCAAGTAATCAGCTTGTTAGTTTTCAAGTGATATATCAAATAAGTGAAATATTCTAAGGAAAATTTGGCCAATGCCATTCTTATTTACTTACTCAGTACTTTCAAAAATATTATTAGAAAAGCAAATAGCTACAGAAATGGACACAATCAAAATAGCGACTCCTGCAGCAATTATTATGTGTCATATGATTTTCTAAGTGCTTCAGATAAACAGTTGCAGCTAACAGTATTCTGTGTGTTACATGCCCTTCCATGCCTGTTACAGGAGGGTTTAAACTGAAGCATGGGGAAGTACTACTCAACACCTAATAAATAGTACTCAAGGTTGTTTAGCTTTAATGCTAGATCCATCCTTGATTTGCTGGCTTCAGTGCCTGAGCATTAAGTTGCAAGGTACACCTACTAGCTAAGAGTTATGATGAGACAAATAAAAAGAAATAGCTCCTTCCTTCCTTCCTTCCTTCCTTCCTTCCTTCCTTCCTTTTTCTTTTCTTTCTTTTAAAATTTATTTTTTGTAATTAATTTATTTCTTACACTCCATATTTTATCCCTCCCATCTACACTCAGACTGTTCCACATTCCATACCTCTTCCCCACCCCCCAGCCCACCTGACCTCTAAACTCCCTGGGGCTTCCAGTCTCTTGAAGTTAGGTGCACCATCTCTGAATGAACACAGACCTGGAAGTGCCCTATTGTGTGTGTGTGTGTTGGGGGCCTCATATCAGTCCATGCATTCTGTCTGTTTGGTGGTCTGGTGTTTGATAGACCTCAGGGGTTCAGATTAATTGAGACTGGTGGTCCTCCTACAGGATCACTCTTCTCCTCAGCTTCTTTCAGTCTTCCCTAATTCAACAACAGGGGTCAGCTGCTTCTGTCCATTGGTTGGGTACAAATATCTGCATCTGACTCTTTCAGCTGCTTGTTGGGCCTTTCAGGAGGTCAGTCATGATAGGCCCCTTTTAAGGAGCGCTCCATATCCTCAGTAATAGTGTCAGGCCTTGGGGCCTCCTCTTGAGCTGGATCCCACCTTGGGCCTGTTGCTGGACCTTCTTTTTGTCAGGTTCCTCTCCATTTCCATCCCTGTAATACTTTCAGACAGGAACAATTATGGGTCAGAGTTGTGACTGTGGGAGCTTGTCTTCCTGCTGGAGGTGGGTTCTTTAAGTTCCCTCTCCCTACTGTTGGGCTTTTCATCTAAGGTCCCTCCTTTGAGTCCTGAGAGTCTCTCATGTCCCAGGTCTCTGGTGTATTTTAGAGAGTCCCTCCCAACCTCCTATTTTCCATGGTTGCCTGTTTCCATTCTTTCTGCTGGCTCTCAGGGCTTCATTCTTTTCCCTCACCCAATACCAGATCAGGTTCCCCTCTCACCACTCCCCCTCCACCATCCACTTTCCCTCCCAGGTCCTTCCATTCCTCCTCACTTGTGATAGCTTTCTTCTTTCTCCCAAGTTGGACTGAGGTGTCCTCAGTTGGGTACTTCAGCTTGTTGATCTTTTGAGTTCTATGTACTGTATCTTGTGTATTCTCTACTTTTTTTTTTTTTTGGCTAATATCCACTTATTAGTGAGTATATACCATGCACGTCCTTTTGGGTCTGAGTTACCTCACTCAGGATGATAGTTTCTAGTTCTATCCATTTACCTGCAAAACTCAGGATGTCCTTGTTCTTAATAGCTGGGTAATATTCCATTGTGTACATTTTTGTATCCATTTTTCTGCAGTGGAACATCTAAAGAAAAGACAGATATGCTCAATCTTTTCTTAAGAATATTTAAAATCCCATAGGAGAGAAAAAGCAAATGTTTCTAGACTAGACTATGGGAGGTCAGAGCTATTTAAGAAATGCAAGAGGAAAATTTCTGAATTCTGTAGGGACTGCAAGCTCTTCCATGTAGTTTGCAAAGGTGACCTTATTTGTGATGTGGTTCAGTTTACTGACATAATGGAAGAAAGTAAAACAGAACGGCTTGCTGCAGAATGAAGGAAAAGACTCTTTGAAAGAAACTGTTGAGTTCTTTGTAGTGGGAATTGGTGATGGATGGAGAATTTGTTCAAATTAGGGCCATTTCTTAATTTTAGAAACAACAACAACAACCAAAGAAAAAACTGTTATTTCAGAATGTTTAGAAAGTATATGTTGACATAGTCAACCCTCCACCCAAACCCTCCTTCTATAGCTACCTTTCCATACACCCAACTTTAAGTCTTGTTTCCCTCTTTCTTCTCTCTCTAACACCAATTAAGTCCAAGTTGTTTTTCCCACATAATTTTGAGTGTATGGCCTTCTGCTGGAGTGTGATAAATTTACCAGGGCTACAGGATTAAATCTGTCTCTTTCCCTCCCCACAAAATCTATAATTACTTGGCTAAGGGTAGGACTTCGTGCTTACCTCCCCTTCACGTTTTATTTGGTCTGGCTTGAGGCTGCATAGGTCCTGTTCATGCTGTCTTAATTACTGTGAGTGCAAACATGCAGCTACTTTATGTCTGGTTCATTATAGTCATCCACTTCCTCTAGCCTTTACTTTTCTGAAGTTCCCAGAGGATGAAAAGATCTCCCATATTCACAGATTGGTGGGACTAATATAAAAAATGGCCATCTTACCAAAAGCAATCTTCAGATTCAATGCAATCCTCATCAAACAACTATACAGGAACAGCACCTTTCTGACACATTGTAGAAAAGTCAGTATCTCCAACAACTGTTGCTGGTCAAAATACATACCCATATGTAGAAGAATAGAACTAGATTCTTGCCTCTCACACTGCTCAAAAGTCAGGGAAATATGATACCTTTCCTAGGATGTTTTCTAACAAAACAGGTGTGGCTAATGCTTGTCTAATTCTATATGTAGACAATTAATTGTTGGTTTAAATCCACTTCTACTAAATCTATGTGAAAAGTGGTTGAAACATCATTCAGTGCTTTAAGATTTATAATGAAAAACAAAAGAATCCCTGTCTTTTTCCAGCTAATAATTTATTCCTCAAAATTTTTATGTTTATATCTAAGAAAATTTTCTTATTTTATATCATCTTGTTTTTATTTCTTTATTACAAGTCCCCTTCTCTCTGTTGCTCAATATTATGGATTTGTTGGTAGCATTTTCTGTTCTCAGTCTTATCCACTTAGCCATAGTGTTTATGTTTGTTGATGTCTCTTATTTTCTTCTTATTCAAAAGGATTTTCTCAGGCAATTATTGATCTTTATAACTTAAGTCAAAACTAAATTATTTTACTACATGTCCATGAGCTTATTAAAAATCTTCCTATGAATAAACCCTAAGAAATTGCTAAGGAAAGCAAATTTTTCTGTAACCAACCAGTTGTACTCCTGAAGATCAAGGATGATTAAACAAGGTCGAGCCTTTTCTCACCCACTGCACAAGTACATCTTGCCCTGTGTTCTTTCATAAGGGAAAAATAATATCTTTAATGATGTACACATGTAGTTTACCCTCACAAACATCTCCATGATAATCAGTTTTGTTTTGTTTTGTTTTTGTTTTGTTTTGTTTTGTTTTGTTTTGTTTGCTTGCTTGCCTTTCATGTCCCTGTTTTTACAATGTCTTTCTTTTTCTTGTTTTTTACTCTGGTAAAACATCTCTGCTAATGGTTTTCTGAGAAATGCACTAGAGATATTTTTCTATTAAGAACACGACCTTATCTCCTGCTCTTGAGACAAGCTTGACATCCTTGCCCCATCAAATTCTCAGTCATTCTCTTGCTTTTATTATGTCTTTGAAAAGCCTAAAAACACTCAAGTTTCGAAGCTTCTCCTTCCTCAATCTACTAGCTTCCAGCATATTCTCTACCACAGGATCCTAAAGTTGCATTGATATATATTCCATGAGTTAGTTCCATCATTATGGCTTGGGTGGATAAGCCTTTTCAATTTGAAAAGACCACCACTTCATGTGTTGCATCTGGGGGAAGTTTTCATGAGTTATTTTATTAACTCTTTGCCTGACCATCACCCCAGTATATTAAAAAATCTCGGATGAATCTGATCATTTTCTAGACTTCTGTCAGCCTGACATCTGTTTTGTTTTGTTTTGTTTTGTTTTGTTTTGTTTTGTTTTGTTTTGTTCTATGTGTTTTGGTTTACCCTTCTAGAGTCTTAATCACCTTTAATTCCCACTTCTTTTTCTTTAAATTTAAATGTCTAATGTTAACATTCAATTTTTGCTGTGTAGGTTATATATATAGAGAGAAGTGTAATGGAGCATATGATTAGGATTGTGTATCTATCTATCTATCTATCTATCTATCTATCTATCTATCTATATCTATCTATCTATCTATCTCAGTGTATCAGCATGACCTTATATCACCACTTATATAATAATTCCAACCACTTCCTCTATTCTTTTGATGTCTTTACTTAATTTTTTCTTGTTTATTTTTCTGAAGTCTGTTTCTATAAAAATGGCTGGTCCCTTTGATAAAATGTTTAAAATTAAGAATAAGAGACTCTGCAGAGGTAACTCAATCAGTAAAGTGTTAGCTGTGCAACCATGGATTTCTGAATCTGGATCCCTAGCACTTTTCTAAAAGCTTACCTGATGCACATGTTCGCAAATCTAGAACTGCAGAGAGCAGAGGCAGAAGGATCTGTGGGCTTTATTGGCTAACCATAGGATCTCATATGGATGAAGCCCAAGTTCAGAGAGACTTTGTCTCAGAAATTAAGACAGGTTTCCTGAGTGTATACCCCAAATGTTCTTTATTCTGTTGCAGAGACATTTGAACAATTATATTTCTTGCCACTGTATTCATAATAGCAAGAAAATAGAATCAGCCTGGTCATCATCCATGCGGCATTGGTCTATGCACAGACAGCCTGGTCATCATCCGTGCGGCATTGGTCTATGCACAGACAGCCTGGTTTCCAGTTGAGGTTAGATGTTGAACCCCGGGACCCAGTGGTGATAATTCACCTACATGGGACAGAAAGAGTTCCCTTATGCTCCTGGAACTCTGGCTCCTGTTGAAGTTACTGCCACCTCAGCCCCCACAAGAGAAGCATGGTTAGTATTCATGTAGGCAATGTCCCAAGCTTCTGACCTTCAGCCTAGACTCCTCCCCAGTTACCTAGCAACAGTAAAGATAACAGCATACCATAAGAGGGGCTGCTTGGCCCCACCTTGCTCTCTTACTCCTCTTACTCCCCTTACTCTCCTTCTCTCCTCTCTCCTCTCATTCTTTTCCTCTCTCTCCCTCTTACTCTCTAGCCTTTCTTCTCTCTCTCTCCTTTCCACCTTCTCTCCTTTTGGCCATGGCTGGCTGCTCTCTCTCTCTCTTTCTCTCTGTCTCTCTCTCTCTCTTTCTCTCTCTCTCTCTTTCTCTACCTTTTTTCCTTTCTCCCTGCTTTTCTATAATAAAGCTCTAAAACCATCAAGACCCACTGTGCTTACTCTCACCTGTGTGGGAACCTCTCTCCCTCAGCTCTCTCTCCCTTAACCCCTGGGGTTACAGGGTGTCACCCTGGGACCCCCGGTCAGGAGCTGCCCCTTGTCCACCCCCCGTTGAGTGGGGTACTGACCCCAGTGGCTTAGATGCCCACTCAGGCAGAGTGAAAAGCTTCTGGTAGCCCTCCCACATCTGTGTGCCCAGAGCACAGGAGCTCTGGCTGGACATGAGCTATCCTCCCTCCTCGCTCCTTCCCCAATGCCTCCTTTAGTTCCCACAGTCATCCACAGTTGAATGGCTAACAAAAATATGAAACATAGACACAGTGGGATATTTTCAGCAGCAAAGAAAAATTTTGTCATGAAATTTTTAGGAAAATTGATGAATCTGGAAAGTGAGGTGATCATTAAGTGAGGTGATCAAAGCACAGAAACATAGAAAAGAAAATTATGCCCTCCCACATACTCTAGCCTAAACTGTTTATAGTTTTGTATAAACACATTTAAGTGTTGACAAAATCTAAAATTCTAGAAAAAAGACACAGATGAAGAAACCTACATGATGAAGGATACAGAGTAGGCAAAGGACACATGGGTCATAAAAACCAAAATCAATGTGGGGACTAGGAGCTCTTGAGGGAATGGAACCGCAGAAGGTAGATGAGGTAGGCAGAAGGAGAATCATAAAGTATGTCTCTTTAGAAGATGTTGTAATGCTTTCTAACACATTTAATGCTGGATGGACTCTGGGACTTACTAAGAACAATAAAAATGTATATGATATTAGGAGAGATACTGGTTGGGGGACCTTAGGCAGCCTGGAGGTACGTACTGTTTTATATATAATAAACTGTGTATAAGTGTAATTTTAAAGAATAGGGGGAAAAGTACTATTTAAGAAATACACAATGAGCCAGGCAGTGGTGGCGCATGCCTTTAATTCCAGCACTTGGGAGGCAGAGACAGGTGAATTTCTGAGTTTGAGGCCAGTCTGGTCTACAGAGTGAGTTCCAGGACAGCCAGGGCTACACAGAGAAGCCCTGTCTCCAAAAAACAAAAACCAAAAATCAAAAATCAAAAACCCAAACCAAAAACCAAAAATCAAAAACCAAAAACCAAAAACCAAAAACCAAAAAGACATAATGGAGAATAACTGAGGAAGGCACCCAGTGCTGAGCTCCATCCTTACACACACACACACACACACACACACACACACACACACACACACTCGATAAGAGATGGAAAGTCTGGTTGCAGTTTCTGAAAAATATGAATGGCTCTTATCTGCCAAGACTAGAGTAACTACTCCATAGATTATAGAAAGTGTGATTTTTTTTTTTTAACATGTATCTTGTCACACAAAGAGGCAGTTGTCTGGTCTGCCTGATGTGTTAACACTAGCTATTTTCTCTACTATAATACAGATCCCCATTCAGTTTTCTTATTTAAGTTGTTCCAATTTCTTCCCATTGCAATTTTCAAGATTCAGTTATCTATAATATACATATCCTGAATCCATTATAGTTTATTTGTAGCAGGTATTTAATTCCAACTTTTCATTTACCTTATGTGCATGTATTTGCAATATCTTTTGTTTGTGTTCAATTAAAAAAAACATGGAATTACTGCTCTAGCTATTATTTTATAGGAAGTTGGCTGGAAAATTTTGTCTGTCTCTCAAGGATTTTGTTGTTTCTCTTTTTAAAACTATTTTGAGTTAACTTCATCTTTAATATAGTTAAGTGAATTTAGCATTTAGCATATAGATATTATCCTTTCTTTTTTTACACTTGTTTCATCAGACTTATCATTTATTTAATTTCCTCTCTCTCTCTCTGACTCTGTCTCTCTGTTTTTGTCTGTCTCTGTCTGTCTCTCTGTCTCTATCTCTATGTGTGTGTGTTTTCATGCTCACATATGTGGATATCAAAGGACAATGGGCTACTTGACATAGTCTATGCCCTCCTTTCATCCTGTTGGTTCTGGAGATCAACCTCAGGGCACCATGGTTGGCAGCGAGCACCTCGACCAGCTGAATCATCCCCCCACCCCCACCCCCCCACACACACACCACAATCACCACCACTACCATCACAAAAACATTTCCTTGAATTGTCTTTTTAATTTGTCTGCTGCTATCTTACATTTTTTTTCAGTCATTCTACAGGATCTACCACATTTCTTTTCTTCTCATTTTGTTTCCTGGTCTCTGACAGTTCACTTTTCTTATGTTTAAATCTACAGGCTCTTCTTGCCATTATATCCCTACCATCTCATGTATCTGTTTTGTTTGCCAAATGTATTTCTTGGTGCCATGTCTTACTTTTCTTTTCTTATGGGGATTGAGGGAAATGGTAGTTCCTCATTTTAATTTTTTTAACTTGGACTTTGCATTTGTTCTACTATTTTTCTTTCTTAGAAAAATGACTCATCTCAAAAAGAACTACTTTTACCAGCAAGACAATCACCTTTAGATTCATCTTGGAAGTATGTTCAAAACAGTTCTATACTTGCTAATTTCAACAAAGATGAGACATTGAGTTCTTTTTCTTGCAGCCTAATATAAAATCTGTTCCATGGGAAAAAAACCTCTTTATGTGTTCATACCTCGCATAGCTCTGTATTTTCTACTTCTCTGAAACAAATGTTGAATCCAGCAGTTGATTCTACCTGAGTTTCTCATGTGAATGTCTGCACCCAAGGTATAAACTGACAGTTTTCTGTTCAACATTTTGAGACAACTTCTTTTCCTAGTTCTCTGTGAACCCTGCTGTCTGTGAGGGCTTTCACCACAGGCTCTGCCCTGATTCTCCTTCTGTGGTCAGTTGCTTTTAGATGGGTCTTCTCATCCTCAGCATCCCTTGGAAATCCCAGCATTTTCTTAGTGACCAATATCATTCCAATTTATGAGTTTTAAATTGAAGTTGGGCATATTATATTTTCAATATTATTATTTTAAATGACTTACATTTCATGAAATTCTTCTTTTATGCAGTTGTATGGTTTAATGGTATTTAGTAAATGTACAGAATTTTATAGTCATTATGAAATCCATTGAGTCAGCACTCCATTATTCTTATAATGACCTTGTGTCTATATAAATACTCAAAACTTTCCTCCATATCTAAAAGATTTTAAACATGGGCTGGTGAGATGGCTCAGCGGGTAAGAGCACCCGACTGCTCTTCCGAAGGTGATAAGTTCAAATCCCAGCAACCACATGGTGGCTCACAACCATCCGTAACGAGATCTGGCTCCCTCTTCTGGAGTGTCTGAGGATAGCTACAGTGTACTTACATATAATAAAAATAAAATAAATCTTTAAAAAAAAAGATTTTAAACATTTTCTTTTGCATATCTATAATCATTCCTTAGATTCTATATACTATATTTCCATTACTAATTAATGCAAAGACAGAGGAAACTTGATATAGTAAAGTGTAACAATAAATTCATAAAAACCATCTTTGGACATTTGTTGTTTCCATAATAGGTTTGTTTCATCGCTTCTCCAATGTTGACATTTTGGATGGCTGAAGCCATTGGTGTTATTACTGCTATGATTCTGTCATCATGACATGGTTCTGTCATAAAAAACAACAAACAAATTCAATTATAAGATATAAATCATTTTAACCATGTTCCTATAATTTCCTATATAAACTTTATATTCTTTTCCTAAAGTTTTAGTGTACTCCATATGTAATATGATTTGCGCCATTTAGTTTTTAACTCTTGTTATTTTTTAATGGATACTTAATTAAACAACATAATCCCAATAAACTTTAATTTGGTGAAATCTTCACAATGTTATATTTTCGTAGTTTAATATGCCAAATAGTACATTAAGTTCACTGAAGCATTGACTGTATGTAGCCAAATTTTAAAATGTGCCTTAATAACCACAAAAAGGTGCCAGCCACATTCTCTGAAGACTCCTAATAAAAAAAAATTTAATATAAGGTTGCCATATCCTTGTACAGTTATTTCCATAGGATTATTTTTGGCTGACTGCTATCTACTTAGATAGACTACAACGCTAAAAAGCCATGCATAATTTTATTTTATTTTATTTTATTTTATGCAATTTCAGTAGGCATTGAGGGAGTTGACATTTTCCCATTGTACTGGGAAGACAAAGGATTAAATAGACTGATTATGAAATTCCCTACAGATAATAGAGCCCAGTGTTCAAATACATATGCATACTTAATTCCAACTGGTTTCAAAGTCTAGCTCTTAGCTTAACTATCCTTTCTTTATAGATTGGTTCACTCTAAATGTGAAAGAAAAAAGTTGAACAAAAAGCTGTATGCTTCTTATAAAAATATACTGAAGATACTGTAATAATTTCTATATTAACTGAAGTTTGTAAAAATGAGCTACTTTTAAGGATTTTTCCTACTCCCAACTGGACATCATAGGCTACCAAATAAAACCCCAGTACAGGAATATCTTACCTCTTCTTAAGTCATTGACAGATGGTGTCCCATAGAACTCCCAAACACTGTGGTTACCCCTCTACAACATGACTGTAAGATGGAGAAACATGGCTTTTACTCATCAGGAAACAGCCCCTATTTGCTAGCATTCACAGTGCTAGAAGGTACTGTATGTGTTATTACAGGAGAAAGGTAATATTCAACCTCACCCAGCTATGAACCCTATGAGCTATGTAATGATGACCTCCCTGTCAGATATGCTCAATGATACAATAGTGAGCTTATTTCTTGGTCCTTTAATTATTTCTGAAAGCTGCATTGTTTTTATTAGGCTTGTGTATAAGTGTTAATGTATATTCTTAAGTTTGCATCATAGTATTCTTTTCTTCTTATAAGATGTTTGTCTTATGCACATTGACACTTCTTGAAGTCCTCCTTGGCTTCCTTCTCTTTGTCTTTCTCTTCCTCCACCCTCTTCTTCCTCCTCTTCTCAGTTCATATCTTGAAGAGTGTGGTAGAAAGCTTTTGATTTCATGTCAAAAGAAGAAGTGTGAGCTGGAAGTTTAAATGCTGATTTTAAAATGTGATTTTCATTTATGCTCTTGGTTTAGTGAGTTTTCTTTGGCTTTGTTTTTTCTTTTCTTTTCCTTTCCTTTCCTTTCCTTTCCTTTCCTTTCCTTTCCTTTCCTTTCCTTTCCTTTCCTTTCCTTTCCTTTCCTTTCCTTTCCCTTCCCTTCCCTTCCTTTCCTTTCCTTTCCTTTCCTTCCCTTCCTTTCCCTTTCCTTTCCTTTGCTTTGCTTTCCTTTCTTCTTTTCTTTTCTTTTCCTTTCTTTTCTTTATTTTTAAAAATAGATGATCTAAACACTTTTCTGGTTTGTAAGTGTCAAGCATGTCTAAGTGGATATAACTTGACATGATCATCTTAACTTCTGGACATACCAGGACACTAACCAAAGTTCAGTGCTCACCCTGGAAATATTTGAATAATTTGGCTCTTTTCGGGAGAAATAAAAATGTAAAACCTTGAAAATACATATAACATTGGTTTACAGTATTCCCTCCTATGTTCTTAACATTTGTTATCTGAGTCCAAGTGTAAATAAAAATATTGATCTAATTAGAAGCAGAAAGTAAAATGGTTGTTTCAAGGGGGGGGGGGTTGAGACAAATGTTTCCCTGACACACTAGAAATAAGATCAAGGGCTCCATTATACAAGGCAGAGGCTGAGGTCAACAATACTGTATGTGCTTGAAGGATGGACTTCATGAAAGGGTAACTATGATGTAGCAAATATACTAATTAGTAGATTTAGTCACTTCGCTAACTTTACATACTTCAGAAGCTCATACTGTTAATGATAAATACAATTTTATCTGTTGGTTTTAGAAATAAGACTTGTGATCTCATATAAATATAAATTTACAAAGCATATTAATAACGAAGTGCCACCTAAGTTCGTATTTATTAACTATTTTCATTTAAGTGTTTTCATGCTCCTTCTCCTTCTCACTCTCATCTCACATTCTGGCTGCCGTTCGCTTTTCAGATGCAGCAGCTGTTCCATGAAAACTACGAACACAATCGCAAGGGTTACATCCAAGACCTTCACAACAGCAAAATCCACGCAGCCATCACGCTCCATCCGAACAAAAGGCCTGCGTACCAGTACAGACTTCATAACTACATGCTCAGCCGCAAGATCTCCGAGCTCCGCTACCGCACCATCCAGCTCCACAGGGAGAGCGCTCTCATGAGCAAGCTCAGCAACAGTGAAGTCAGCAAAGAGGACCAACAGCTGGGAATGACGCCGACCTTCAACCACTTCCAGCCTCGGGAGAGAAATGAAGTCATGGAGTGGGAGTTCCTGACAGGGAAGTTGCTTTACTCAGCTGCAGAGAACCAGCCTCCTCGACAGAGCATCAACAGCATCCTGAGGTCAGCCCTGGATGACACTGTCCTGCAGGTGATGGAGATGATCAACGAGAATGCCAAGAGTAGGGGCCGGCTCATCGACTTCAAGGAAATTCAATATGGCTACCGCAGGGTTGATCCCATGCACGGGGTTGAGTACATATTGGATCTGCTACTCCTGTACAAAAGGCACAAAGGAAGGAAACTGACTGTGCCTGTGAGGCGCCATGCCTATCTTCAACAGCCGTTTAGCAAACCTTTCTTCAGAGAAGTGGAAGAACTCGATGTCAACCGTCTGGTGGAGAGTATCAACAGCGGCACGCAGTCATTCTCCTTCATATCCAATTCTCTAAAAATTCTCTCTTCTCTTCAAGAGGCCAAAGACATAGGAGGGCACAATGAAAAGAAAGTACACATTCTTGTTCCACTCGTTGGAAGGTACGACATTTTCTTGAGATTCATGGAAAATTTTGAAAGTACGTGTCTTATCCCAAAGCAAAATGTCAAGCTTGTCATCATCCTTTTCAGCAGGGATGCTGGCCAAGAGTCCATCAAGCACATTGAGCTGATACAAGAATATCAGAGCAGGTACCCCGGTGCAGAAATGATGCTCATTCCCATGAAGGGAGAGTTTTCCAGAGGTCTTGGTCTTGAAATGGCTTCTTCCCAGTTTGACAATGACACATTGCTGCTATTTTGTGATGTTGACTTGATTTTCAGAGGAGATTTTCTCCAACGCTGTAGAGACAATACAGTTCAGGGACAACAAGTATATTACCCCATCATCTTTAGCCAGTATGACCCAAAGGTTGCCCATATGGGAAATCCTCCCACAGAGGGTGACTTTGTATTCTCAAAGGAAACTGGGTTTTGGAGAGACTATGGCTATGGAATCACATGCATTTACAAAAGCGATCTACTGGGTGCAGGCGGATTTGATACCTCAATACAAGGCTGGGGACTAGAAGATGTAGATCTCTATAATAAAGTCATCCTATCTGGCTTACGGCCCTTCAGAAGTCAAGAAGTGGGAGTGGTGCATATTTTCCATCCTGTTCATTGTGATCCTAACTTGGACCCTAAGCAATATAAGATGTGCTTAGGATCCAAAGCAAGTACTTTTGCCTCAACCATGCAACTGGCTGAACTCTGGTTAGAAAAACATTTGGGTGTCAGGGATAATCGAACTCTCTCCTGACAGTCCAGGCAATTCATACTGCCTTTGGAAAGGGGAGTTTACCTCACTGTTGGCTGTTGTTATTTTTATTTTATTATTGTTATTTTATTATTATTGTTGTTGTTGTTGATGTTGTTGTTGTTATAACTTTATTTTGTTGTCCTGGTCTTAAAGTATTCTTGGTTGTCTTCCAAAGGGTATTTGTTGACCTCAAGCAAGAAGAGTCTGCAGTTCACTGATATTTCACAGTCAGAGTTCTACTGAAGTCAATACATGTCTTACTTTTATATAACTTTATTTGAGATTGAGTTAAATCATGGCAATCAAATGACTTTGGAAGCTCATTCATCACAAGAGACAGCTTAGAAGAATGTTCTCTTAGGGCTTAAAGATGCAATATTGACTTTTCTTTTGTTTGTCAACTTCAATGTGATATAAATATTTACCAGTGAAAGGTACCACAAAAGTGCTTTATGCTTCCCATGGGGAAGGGACTCTGTGACAGAAACTTGAGTTTTGTAATTTATATGAGGACTTAAATATATAGACAATAATTTTCTTCATCGTTAGAATTTTTAAAGTAAATGAACACCTATGATTGTATGTTTATTTTTTAAGAAAAAAAATTTTAAAAACTGAGGAGTCCTGTTCCACAAGCAAGCGGTACTGGCTACCCTGGTCTTACAATTACAAACTCCTCACAATTGTCTGCTATAAATGCGAAGGAACTTTATTTTCTCAAGGAAATATGATTTAATGAAATATTCATGTACATTTTAGAAGCTTTATGAAACAATGTCCTTCATTTGCTGGCAAGAAGATAAAATATGACAGAACCTGTTTATTTATAATAAAACACAGGTATAACCGTATTCTTTTTCAAAAACATTGATAAAGCTCTGTTGTTTACTTTCGTCTCATTTGATGTAATTTTTAGGGTCATGTTCACCAAAACATGCTGGCTTCACTAGATAAGAAAATATACCACAGGATCATGAGAGATGTAGTTCTGCCTTACTGCTGCCTTTGTAAGTAGTTCACAAGAGTAAATTCTTCATTCAGCAATCCACCATTTGAAAGAGGACTCTCTTCCCAGTCTCCGAAGACTGGAGTTCCTCTAACCACAAAAGACTAGCTCAGAATCTACCATGGGAAGTATATAAAAATATAATAACCCCGGGGGAAATTATAAATAAAATTAATTTTATAATTATGGGAAAACACCTGGGGAAATATCTAGTTTCTCCATTTTTCTTTAAACAGAATTTCTATAGAAACACTATCATATTTAAGAAATGTAAGAATGCACAAAAGTACACAAGGAAGCCTCATGAGGTTTATTTTTAAAAATCATCTTGCAAACAAGTAACATTTACACAAAACGCAAAGGAAAATGCTTACATCTCTGCAATGATCTTGTTTCCTTGCGTTCCACTCAGACCTTCTTGGTTCCACCCAGACCACTGTTTTGGCTGACATGTGTCTGCATGCCTGTCTTTAGTTTCTAATGAAGAAAAGATACATCTTTTATAGCTTACCCTGTATGAACAAAGTAAAGAAATTGACTTTAGTTTTTTCACCAAAATTATTTTGAGCACACATCTCTCAAATTGTTGTCGTTATTTGGAACAGACTTCCACAAGGCCACAAAACAACGGTGGGTCCTAACCAGGTAAAAACATCTTTTACTGAAAATATTTTCAGGGTTCAAAATAACATTACTTACTAATGGGGAAAGGAGGATGGAAATATCTGCCCTTAAACATATAATCTAAGCAATTCTCAGTTCCCTAGAAAGGAAAGAATTAATGACATTTTTATTTTTAAAATCTTGACAGGGACAGCAATTTAAAATTGACCTTTATTCCACATTATCTTGGGTTTTCACAAAGAATTATTTTAATAGTTTATTTTCCTACATTACACTTAACTCTTTTATACACTTTATTTTCTTTAAAAGCAAATGTGTTAATGTTCGGTGAGTTGTTTTGTATAATTATTGGCAAATGATCATAATTAGTTGATGTTTTAGTAACTTACTTGAGCCTACCATTTTCTTTAACATAAATGAGTAATACAAGAGGTTTTTACTGAATAGTAAGCATAAATGCCTCATTTAATTTTTTATTTTTTATATTCTTTTTTTTCAAAAACAGTTTTTATTACATATTTTCTTCATTTACATTTCAAATGCTATCCCGAAAGTCCCCTATATCCTTCCTTGTCCTGCCCTGCTCACCAACCCACCCACTCCTGCTTCCTGAAATGCCTCATTTAAAATATTATAAGTTGTAGGGTTATCCAAGGGACAAGGCAGTGTTTTAATTTTATTATTGGTTCTTTTATTTGTGAGGTTGTAATAAAATTCCATCATTTCCCCTTCTCCCTCATAACCCCTGTTGCTTTCTTTCAAATCCTTGATCCCTCTCTTACTAATTGTGAAATTCATATGTCTTACATTTATATATTCCTAAATATAACCTTCTCTGTCTTATGATGCCAGTTGTATATACATTTTCAGAGCTGATCATTTGGTGTTGGATAACCAATGGGTGTGCTCTTCCCTTGGGAAGACTATTTCTCTCCACTCTCAGCGCTTCTTAGCTGCTCATACTTCTTTGTAGGGTTGATGCTTTGTAAATTGGTGGAACTGTATAGAAGAAATAAGGGCTACAGAGATCTTATCTGAATGTAACTGCAAATCAGCATTCTCTATATAGCTGTATCTAAAATGTGTTCTATAATTTAACATGAGTTTCTGACAAGTTTTTTTTTTTTCAGGTAATTCAGGATTCCTTGAAGATTTAAGGATCTTGATAATAGTAAAATTGAGTTTGCCCTGTTAATATGGTATCTGTTTTCTCAGTGTGTTAAGGTTAAGTGAAAAATACAATGTGAATGCAGTCAGAAGTAAAAGATGTGCAGTCTCAGTTATGCAAACACAACACTCTCTTATTTCGATATATGTGAACATTTTTACCAAATATCACCCCCCAAAAGTTCCCTGGTCCTTTAGCAAAACTACAGGTAAGTAATTACCCTCCCACTCAACAGCATGCAACACATTTTACTTTAATTTCCCTTTTAAGTACAATTCTCAAAATAGCTCTCAAGATAATTCAAAATATTTTATATGTTCAACAGATGAAGAAACAGAGACCTTCATCAATTAAGTGACTCTATACAGTTCATGTTTAAGCTAAAATATCTGAATAGGAAGCACTTGCCCTGGTCCTCTGCCAAACATGGCTTCTTGGGGATTGAGCAAGATATAGTAATCAATGAAGGGCCAAGGTCAGCTGTCAACATAAACATATTTGATCCACTCTTGAACTTGTTTCTGTTGCCACATGTTCTTCTGGGGAGATCTAAGCCTGTTGCACCTACTAACTACCTTTACAGTCCTCTCCCATTTTGTTGGATCCTTTGTACCGAGCTCTGCTAGGGAAAGGGAATCTTTTAGCTGTCTACCTGCAGACAAGACGCTGGACTTCAGCAAAGTATCTTATATCCATTATGCCAGCAGCTATCTTTCTGTTTCATCTTGTCCAGCTAGGTACAGAAGTGTTCCACACTGATGAAGCTTGGCATGTGACCAAAGCTATATATGTCATTCCCATACAGAGTCATGAAAAGCACACTGTCATTAACAACATGTTTCAAAATCTAAGAGTTGAGACCATTATAAATAATTAATAGTTTGAGATCCTAGTACAGGGATGAAATATTTAAATGTGTGCTCACGATCTAAGCAAGTAAATAAATGTTCATAAAAAACATAGACAAAAACCTAACATTTTAACATAAGAAATCCAAAGACAGCAGTACCATGGCTGGGACAACTAATTAACCATGAACACTCCCTTCACGGAACAGAGCTCAGTATACAACATTCCTTTCTATCAGTTTGATTGTCCATAAGTTCATTCAGCTAAGACTCATCTTGTCCTGAGGAGAACACTGTAGGCAGAGCTAGATCTGGAGATTTGCGGTCCCTCCTAACAGCAACTTGGTTCATGGAGATAAATATAGAATTGCAAGTCTTCCAGTAGCCCATGAAATATCTGTAGCTTCATGTTAGCCTTGATGATACTATTTGAATGCAAAAGCAAAGCTCTCTTCACATTCTGCTCAGGTGGCCAAGCTAACCATTGCGTTCCCACCATCTCTTGCTTCAGTTAATTGCCTGTGGTCCTGAGCACTATAAGAAGCCAGTGTGCTTTACTCTAGTGGTTTATCTACTGCTAGGAATCAAGAAATGTATACACTTACTTTCTAATTTATATTTAATTACTAAAGGCGTTTAATTTTTAGAAAATACCCTAGGTTGAGGGGTATTGTTACAGAATAAGCCTACAAGGGGATGTCTTCATGGATAGTAAAGGAAGAGATTTTAACTGCTGCTGGCTTGCTTACTTTCCCTTGTCTTCTTCCTTTCAGCATCTTAATTACTTTTATTTAGCATTGCTGTATTAGAGGATTGTGTCTGTGCTGACGAATAATCCCTGTATCCTTCAGGGACATCAACAGGGAGTAGCTTCTGTAGTCAATGTGGTCCAGTTTCTTTCAGCCACAGCCCCACTCGGATGCCAGCCATTCTGCCAAGTTTGCTATGACAGATGGTGAGGATGATGTGAGACACTAGCCGTGATTCATTCCCACAGATGGTGATGAAGCTGCATCTGGACCAATCCAGAAACCACCGTGCCTGCCAGGACATTTTAGTGTCAACTTCAATTTCATATCCAATTGTCCATTTTCCTCTTCTATTCTTATCTGCAGTGCCACCAACATCTGAGCCACATGTGGGATTCTATTCCGTACTTGGTTTTATCTCAATGAAACTCTTTCAGTATATTAGTTCTGAAAGTTGACAAAAAGTTCAGATTGAGTTTGTTGATACATTATTAATACTTAAACAGGTTTTTGAAATTCTACTGTCCCATGTTAGAGAATTTAGTCAACAGGCAATTGAGCTGATAAAATCGTATATGAAGTTGTCTTACTTTGTAAAAAGACTTACAATGTAAACACACAGAGCGGCATGAACAAAGATGAGACCCTCATGCTACCTACCATATTAAACAATTAGCTAATATTTATTGAGAAATTATTTGGTAAAAATATTCCCAAGTCAAAACTCTAAAACTGTGAAGACATACAACTCTAAACAGGCAGCATGTACCAGCTGGTATGAGGCCTCCAACACACATACAGCAGAGGACTGTGTTCATCCAGAGATGATGCACTTAACCCTCAAGAGACTGGAGGCCCCAGGGAGTTTAGAGGTTAAGTGGGGTAGGGGTAGGGACATCCTTGTGGAGACAATGGGTTGGGGAGAAGAAATGGGATGTGGAACAATCAGAGGATGGATGCAGGTGGGAATAAAATCTGGGGTATTAAATAAATAAATAAATAAATAAATAAATAAATAAATAAAATTAACTCATTGCCAAAAGTTCATATAAAAATGAAAATAATTGCCCCCAACCTTCAGGTTTCTTCCCACCCCTAAAAACATTCCACAATAAGTATTCATTTCCACAACTACCCTAAAATTTGTTCCCACTCACTAAATTTGCTCCAGTATCTCTTTCTATTGCAAAGTCTAATAGAAGGAAAATAAAAGGTTAAAGATAGTGGTGGGTAATGTTTATTATTTTCTTCTCTTCCACTTTCCTCACACTGTCCATGGTATTTAAGCATGCTCACAACTCTCTCTACCGTTCAGTGTTTTATTTACATTTCTGTATTTCACACACAGGAATATCTTGATATAAGCTTTCTACAATTTGGACAAGTTTCTCAAAGTCTGCGAACTAGTCCTGTGTAACTCATAAGCTGGAATAATGGTACTCACATGATGCTTTCAACTTTCTTCCTTAGAGATCCTGGCCTGCTGAAAGCAGCCTGAAATGCATTTCTTCTCCTAGGCAGTTGATTGGAATCCCAGCAGCTTTTTTTTTTTATTTCAATTTTATTTTTTTTTCTCTTTATTAGATATTTTCTTCATTTACATTTCTCCTCTGGTGAGCACTTAGATTAAAGACTGAAGGCAGAGATGACTTGAATTCTCTGATTTTCCCCTCAAATGCTTATCTTTCCCTAATTAATATGTTCAATATTCATTCCTGAATTTGATGGAAACTGTATTGCATCAAAATATTTACTAAGCAAATATATCATTAAGGAAGGAATTTCATGAATAAAATATAATGTGTATTTTCAGAAGCTATGTTTCTTTTGCAAAATAAATATACACACACATATATATATAGGCAAAGTATATATAATACGTATGTATATGTATACATTTTTGTGAAGTAATCATATACATACATATACATATTTTTTCTGGTAAGGTATTATATTAATTTGGGACTATTTATGTAGTTGTTATTGTTCTCTTGATATTAATAATGCTTTTTTCATGTTTTATACAAGACAACCTTTTACTAAGCTTAAAGCTCAAGCATGATTTAATAAAAAGGAAGGACATTATTTCTGTTGGTGAGCACTGATAGTTTCCACACCTAGTCCCCACCTAATATGGAATATTTCTGAAAAAAGTAGCACGGTGTCCAAACTTTTCTCCTATTTTTCATTTCATGAAAGGTCATTTTAACATGCAGAAAAACCAAAGAAATTTATTTATATTATGTGACACTATTATTATAGCAAGTAATATTTAATGTATTTGATTTCACACTTTTATTTATATAACCTTATCTCCCTCCAGTCTTGTCATATATAATGTAGGCACCACTATTTCTACCTTACAGACAAGAAAAATTAATCAGAAACATAAAATTCATTGTGTTATTCAAAATATAAATGTCATAGTTTTGATTTAGGACTGGATGCATTCTAAATGAATTTCATTTATCTTCCAACAATAGCCAAAGCACATTTTTCTTCAATTTAAAACAATTCAGATAGTAGGAGCATTCAGTAGCCCTGATATCTGTCAAGACTCCAGAACTCCAAGCAGGATAGAATGCAGGGATGCTAGTAATGTGCTATCAGTTCTCCTTCCTCTTAGTCCTTCTCTCCTTACTCTTTCCTTGAATGTGCTCTTACAATTTACTGTGCAATGTCTCATTTTGATTCCAACCACTGTGTAAATAGTGGACAACATCAACCTGCAGGAGAGTGCTCTCACTCAAATGTATTTCTTAAGAATCTCCTGGAATTGCAGATACTGGGGAAGTCTCATGGTTTTATTCCACATTTTGAAATTATTCCCATGGCTATTTAATGAACTTGTTTTAAAGATTAACGTAGTCTATAATTCAGCAAACCACAATTAGTCACCACACAGAGCACTGAAGAGAGAAGCTGAGAGTCATGAAAAAAAAATTCAGAATCAAGTTCCTGCAAGACTTCAAAACAGAGGGTGCCTATCTTCTGCAATGCGGTCAAATGTTCATGACCTTCTAAGATACAAAATCTGCAATGTTTACTTATTAACTATAAATAGTTTTTCAAAGGTATTGCTTTATTCTTCTAAGATATATGGTCTACTGCTTCAGAACTCCTAAGCATACCGATCCCTCTCCCCTTCCTCCTCCCTGTTCCTTCTCCCTCCCTCCATCCCTCTTTCCCTCCCTCCCTCCCTCCCTTCCTTCCTTCCTTCTTTTATTGGATTCTTATACTTAGCACTCTTCCACTACCCCCCCCCCTTTTTTTTTTGGTTTTTCCGAGACAGGGTTTCTCTGTATAGCCCTGGCTGTCCTGGAACTCACTCTGTAGACCAGGCTGGCCTCAAACTCAGAAATCCGCCTGCCTCTGTCTCCCAAGTGCTGGGATTAACTATGCCAGGCCCACCTTAATTCCTTCCAACATTCCAACACTAGGTAGGAGAGAAAGGAGGTTAGAGAGAAAAGAGGGCATAGACCTCTTTACACTACTTCCTGTTTACTAGGGGAATTGAGTTTCTTGAGGCAAGTCCTGTCTTCGTTGTAAAAATATCTCCAAACAGCAATCCAGCAAACACAACAGAAAGAACCAGTAGCAGCCACCAGAGGCCTCTCAGGAATCTTTCCTTTATTGCCTCTAGAATAGAAAAAAAAAAAAAAAAAAAGAATCCTCAGAATTAAACTATTTGCAGTTTGGAAAAAATTAGAGCCCTGCTACTGCTCAAGGCAAATTCTAATCACTTGCTGTGAGGCAGCCTCTTATCTCACCCCTGGAATTAAAACAAAAACATATTCACATACCGTTTTTAAATTAGGAAACCAAAATTCTCACTGCAATACTGAAACTAACAGAGACCCAAATGAATGAGGACCCAATGTGTGTTTTGTAATCAGAAGATTTAATATTGTTAAGATTATACTAATGGATATTTCTTAAATTTATGTAAATAATATATTTAACAAACTATTATTTGATTGAGTTGTGTGAAAAAATGTCAAACTGTATTTGAAGCAACAAATTTCTCTTAATTTGCAACATCACAGTTTACGTAAATGAAGTTCTTTTGTGGGTCAGTTTCTCTGAGTAGTCTTTACTCAGAAAAGGTATTTTACCTTTAAATTCCAACATACAAACCAATAATAATGGCATGGAAATTGAATTTTTTGAGGGAGAATTTCATAAGAATCTGGTATCTTCCTTCCTTCTGTGTGCATGTATATAAATAGATAGATGATAGATCGATTGATAGTTAGGTAGATGATAGATCGATTGATAGATAGAAATCAATAATTGATAGATATGTAGATGATACATAGATGATAGATAGATAGATAGAGAGAGAGAGAGAGAGAGAGAGAGAGAGAGAGAGATAGATAGATAGATAGATAGATAGAATGAATGAATATTGGTATTTTCTTTATTTATTGATGGCTTTTGATATTACTAACTTTTTCTTTCAGAGGGAAAAATATTTCAAAACCAGGAACTGTCACCGGTAGCTAATTTCTTTCTCTTGTCTTGGAACCCGTGTCTTAAGATATAATACCTAAGATATTCCCTCTTTCAACTTGATTTCTCCAGAATCTTCAGTGACTGAAGACATTAGAAAAGTTTTATATTTTTTCTTTTACATTTTGAAACTCTTCCCATGGCTATTTAGTGAAATTGTTGTAAACATTAGTTGTTTTTTTATAAAAGCAATTATCTCAAGAATATGTAAATGATGTTCCATTTTGTTATAGAATACCCACCAGAGGTGACCACTCAGACACAGTTTATAGCTAATTGAAAGTTTTTATTTCAGCCAAGTGAGACTAAACTCAGGTATCTTTTCACTTAAGTGTAGACCTAAGCATTTAGAGCAAGGACAAAAATCACAGCCTTGTATCTTACACAGAAGCTACATACAGGGGAAGGTTTTGCATACACAAGCAGTTTAACAGAAGCTAAGATATGTGGTTATATGGAAGGGAGGGATTATATAAGCAGGCACTTGATAGGGGGTTTGGGGAGAGGAAACCAGGAAAAAAGATAACATTTGAAATGTAAATAAAGAAAATATCTAAAAAAACAAACAAACAAACAACAACAGCAACCCCAAAGGTAAGATTATTCAGCTAGGGCATCTTGACCTTGGATTCCTAGAATAAAGTTGGGTTTTTTTCCAGGTGATCAAATTCTAGTTAAACCTGCATTGGCCTCAACAAGAATACAAGATGAAGGAACCTCTGTACTCTCTTGCTCACAATCTCCACTTATTCTATGGGCATGAGTTAAATTACTAACTTGTCTTGTTCTAGGGGACCATAGTTGGTCCTAAGGGCCAGTGGCTAAACTGACTTTAGTGTCCATTTGATACAGTTGGTCATGCAGTTGAAGCTGCATTAGCCTGATGAGGATAAGAATCAACAGGCAGGCTAAGGCTGACAGTAATATCTTCATCCATGGGGACAAGGTTAACAGAGACAGACACCAATTATCTGACCTATGCCTCCTTTATTTTCCTTTCATTGTGGTTTATTTCTGATCATACAATGTTTCCCCTAATTTCCCCTAGTTGGTTGGCATAGAAAGTTTCTCCTAAAGCCATTAAAAGTCCTCCCTGTTTCATAAAGGGTTCCATTCTCTTCAGCTCTATAGAACCACCTTTGCATGGGTAGAACTAGGCTCTTCAACCTGGAGATTGACTTTTTCAAATGGCCTAGGTCAAAGTCCATTTGGGAACTGAGTTCCCTAAAGTTTTGGTTCCCAAACATCAAGGCTGGGGTGCCTTTGGCACTTGCACTGAATATCCCTGCTTCTACTAGGATTTCAGCTGAAATCCCTTTAAACTTTGTTAATACTGAGTCAAGGTCAGTATGACCTCTCTGCTCTTCTCCATTATGCACATATACTTGAGAAATAGCACAGAAGAAAGCACACCTAGTTAATCTATCCAGGTAATTTGAAGATATGATGCTTGCACCCTATCCTTGACAGGACAACTTACCATAAATAGTACATGTATAAAATTGTAATCCCTGAAGGCCATTTTCTAACCAGTACTCTTCACAACCTGATTTACTAACCTCTATCTCTCCCCAGACCAATATTGTTCTACCCATGGAAGAGATGTAAAAGAGCAGAGGGCCACCTGAAAGATAGTTTCTCATCTCAGTTTTATTATAAATCCCCATGTTTAGTTTGGGGACCTGGTGAGGATTGTGTATCCCAGGCTAGTAAACTCCAATCAGTCTTATATTGAAGAGCACAAGGTCCAAGTCCATCTGCTGTCCTCCTCAGTGTCCCTTTTTCCAAAGGATGATACCACTTCCTTTGACAGTGGTTGGGATGGTGAGGATGAGTAGGTAGGGTCCTTTCTAGACCGATTCCTGAGACTAGGTTGGGGATCTTCTTTACCCAAACCAAGTCTCCTGGCTGTAACTAGTGGGAGGGTTCAAAAAGATGAGAGGATTTCTTTCACACTCAAATTAGTGAGCTTCCTACAAAACATGAAAGGACTTGAGAAAGGTGAAATTAAACATTCCGCCTAGGGAAAAGCTTGATGTTTTGGGAGGATGGGAGGTAGTCTCCCAAATATAATTTCATAAGATGGGTCTGCTGTCTAATAGCACCCTTCATCCTTTATTATCCTTTTTGACCACTTCTTTCTCCCAGTCACTCTTTCCTTGGGTGTATTCTGGGTAGTCCGGTAAGCTGGGCCCTGGCAGGGTTACCAAGACTTAAAGATGTTATACTGAATCTAGGACCACTTCCCAGTCAGCCAGGTCAGCTGCTCTACTGCTTCTGGGTTTAAGGAAATATCCCCACCCCTCCTTTGATGCCCTTTGCAATGGATAATTGCCAGCCTCTTAGGTAACAAAATAGCTTCCAACTGGGCTAAAATTTCTTTTCTATGTTTGATTTCTTTTCCTGCTGAGGTTAACAATCCTCTTTCCCTTTATAGAGCCCAATGGACATGAGCCTGGTGAAAATTTATATGTAATTAGTGTCTGTGGTGGTAGTCTTGTCTTCCCCTAAGCAGAATTCTTGAGTCAAAGATAAAAGTTCATCTTGTTGAGCTGAGGTTCACCTGCATAAAAATTATGTCCGGATAAGCTTATCTTAGGTCTCCACCACTGCCCTTGTAGAACTGGTTCTGTTTAGGGTGGAACTGACATGTCTGTGAATACTTTCTCTGGTATTAACAATTGGACATCGTACTTATTGGCCTGATAGAATAGATCAGGTCAGTCATATAAAGGACCCACAAGGTCTTCATCTAGCAGGGGAGTGACCAAGTTGAGGGCTGACAATGTCACAAATCTTGTGAAATTGAATACATGGTTGATGCATAAGCAGGATATGGTATTGGGTCACCTGGATGTTTGATGTTCATCTCTTGGGTGTTCCCTTGGACAGATATGAACTGGTGTCTTACTGGGTCCCAAGGTTTGTATAAGAATATCCCATGCAGCATCTGGGCTCATTCACATACAAGTGGGATGGTTTAGTAACATCTAGGAGGGCCATGGCTCAGGCAGACATGGGGGTCTTTTCAAGGCTTTGGAGCCCCTGTGTTTAGTCTCAGCCTATTCCAAAGGCTGAATGAGTCATTCTTGCTTGATAGTCTCATAAGAACGGGTGAAGCTCCTCTTCTTATGGCTTTCATTTCAGTCTCCAGGCAGCAGATTCTTGTTCCTCTATCAGGACAACAGACAACACGCCTTTATGGTTTTAAATGGTCTTGACTTTTATCTCAGAGGTATATTTCAAGTACGCTTCACTAACTGTTTTGAGTTCCCAGACATTATGGAAAAACATATAAAGATAAAAACTTGATTCAGTAGACTTAAGGAACACCAAACCCAAATCCACCTCATATTTCCTATAGGAATGGGATTTTACTATGTAAACTATTCCCTGGTTTTCTTTATGTCTCTGTGTGTCTGTCCTGTGGGAATGTATGCAGCTCCTGGCATAGAACACAGAATGGTTGCTTCCTTACCTTTTATATTGATTTCCCAGTCTTACACTATTAGGAAATGTACCAAATATATTCAAAACAGTTGAGAGTTTTTAGGTCAGAGAGGCTGGCATTTGTGAGTCTCCAGCTTGTATTTATTGCAGTTTATTTCCCCTCAAAGGACAGAACTTACTACTCTTATTTTTTTTTTCTTTTTTAAAAGTGGATATTTTATTTATTTACATTTCAAATGTTATCCCCTTTCCTAATTTCCAACCCAGAAACCCCCTATCTCATCCCACCTCCTCCTGCTTCTTTGAGGGTATGCCCCTACACACCCACCCATTCCCAACTCCCCTACCTCACATTCCCCTACCCTGGGGCATTGAACCTTCATGAGACCAAGGGCCACTTCTCAGACAGATGCCCGACAAGGCCATCCTCTGCTACATATGCAGCTGGAGCCATGGGGTCCCTCCATGCGTATTCCTTGGTTGGTGGTTTAGACCCTGGGAGCTCTGGTTGGTTGATACTAGTCTTCCTTTGGGGTTATAATCCCTTCATCCCCGTCACTCCTTTCTCTAACTCCTCCACTGGGGACCCTGTGATCTGTTCAATGGTGGGCTGCGAGCATCCACCTCTGTCTTTGTCAGGATCTGGCAGAGCCTCTCAGGAGACAGCTGTATCAGTCTGTCAGCATGCACTTCTTGGCATTCATAAAAGTGTCTGTATTTGGTGACTGTATATGGGAAGGATCCCAAGGTGGGGCAGTCTCTAGATAGCTTTTCCTTCAGTCTCTGTTCTACAGTTTGTCTCTGTATTTCCTCTCATGAGTATTTTGTTACCCCTTTCAAGAAGGACTGAAGCATCCACACTTTGGTCTTTCTTCTTGAGCTTCATGTGGTCTGTGAATTGTATCTTGGTTATTTTGAGCTTTAGGCTAATGTCCACNGGATCCCAAGGTGGGGCAGTCTCTAGATAGCTTTTCCTTCAGTCTCTGTTCTACAGTTTGTCTCTGTATTTCCTCTCATGAGTATTTTGTTACCCCTTTCAAGAAGGACTGAAGCATCCACACTTTGGTCTTTCTTCTTGAGCTTCATGTGGTCTGTGAATTGTATCTTGGTTATTTTGAGCTTTAGGCTAATGTCCACGTGTCAGTGAGTGAAGACCATGTGTGTTCCTTTGTGATTGGGTTACCTCACTCAGGATGATATTTGCTAGTTCTATCAATTTGCCTAAGAATTTCATGAATTCAACTTACTATTCTTATACAAGGGGTGCTTGTTTTTGTTTTGTGATGAAAAGCATTCAGAATCATTAACATTGGTAATCCAAATAATTCTAGGGTAGGAGAGTGTCACTGTGGTTTTGAACTGAGTTTAACTTCCAGTGTATCTATTTATCATTGAGTTGGAGTGCTTTTCCTTTCTGCTGAAACAACTCAGCCATGGAAAATGTGTGACCACGTCATGAAACCTTCTTTGCTGACACTCCAGTGGCCTCCCTAAGGACATGTTTAGTGATTCAAATAATGTGTGGTTTATCATGCAGTGTTCAGAGGTTGAGTCAGCTCACCACCAGGCTGGGGCTGACCACTCCCTTTCTCACTTCCTCTTGTGGACTCTTTTCTCTCCATCCTGAGTTACCAGATAGCCGTGTCTCCCCTTTCCTAACAATGTCCTAACGTGTGAAGTCAGGGAATTTAATTTTTGAAAATACACATTTTTGTTTATTCAAAAAAGTAAAAGAAGCAATATAGTATATACTTGAAAAGTAAAAGTAGAAATCACATCTGCTCCAGTGTTTTGTCCAGAAGACAACTGGTTTGCTTTTTTCCTTAAAAGTGTGTGTGTGTGTGTGTTCTTTATTTTCTGCCTTCTGTTTTAGTATACAACCATTTCTTAATCTTTTATTGTTCAGTAAAAATTTGAAGTTTTTACTAAATAACCATATTCACAAATCGAAGCAATTATTCAGTTCCAGATCAAAGTTGACTTGATAAAGCTTACTTTAGTTGTAGTAGAATTTCAGCATTATGGTTGTCTTTGACCTTTCTTTAAATGAAAGTGTTTTTTTTTTTTTTCTACTAACAGAGAAAGATTAATACATCCCTAGGCATTTGTCATTTTTTTTTTTATGACTGTGATATCTTCTCTCATCAATTCTCAGCCAGGTGAAGAATTCACAAACTGTTCTGCAGAAATGTTTAGGTGCCCTGAAATGCTGACGTGACATGTCCTCATTGCTTGGAAAGAAATTATGGATGGGTTATGTAACAAGAGGCCTGGTGGTCATTTAGGGAATTGCTGAGCCCATTCTGTGGCAAAGACAAGTAACTGAATGGCTTGGAAAATAGTAGACCAAGTCTTTGAGAAAGTGACATTAACAGTTTTGCACTTTGGGATGGGAGAGGCCTGAAGGTGGAAGTTTACTGATATGTCATTTACTTTAGTATCTTATAGGGCCCATGGGTCACTCCCTTTCCACTGCTGGTCCTCTTTAGATACCTAGCCATGGTATCCTCACTTTTCTTCCCAGAGTGTCTTCTGGGTAACAAGAAGCCCCCATCCCAGAAAGCTTACTTTTGCCTTTCTTGTCTTCCTGTGTCCCAGCAACTCTCATTCTTTTCCCCATCCCAGACAGAGACTCCTGTCAGGGGAGATGGTAATGACTATCATAGTTGCTTCATGCTAAGAGGAGACAGTCTGGAGCAGTGCTCCTCAACATGTGGGTTGCCACCAATATTGGAGTCGCATATCCAATATCCTACAATCAGATATTTACATTACGATTCATAATAGTAGCAAAATTGTAGTTATGAAGTATAAATAAAATTTTATGCTTGGAGATCATCACAACATGAAGAAATGTATTAAAGTGTTAGAGCATTAGGAAGCTTGAGAATGACTGGTCTAGAAGGTGTGAGACCAAAAGAGAGACGACTTACATAAAGCAGTTTCATAGGGCTGATACAGGGAGCTGCAGTAAAATTCTGGCAGGCAATACATCCAGAACCTCATCTGTAGAATTAAAGGAGATGATGACAGAGGTCACCATAGTATAGCTCTGAGAAGGGTGGCCATTCATAGAAAAATCCCACTTATCTATTAGTCCAAAGCAATTCTTGAGAGTGATAAACGCAGGGTCTAGTTTCAGGCACTTGGATGGCTGTAGGACTGGCTAGAATCTGTGTGAGGTTCTCTATATGATTTTTAGAGAGTGAGGGAAGGAAGAAAATTTACCAATATTTTATTTTTAGGTTAAAATAATAGTGTGCCTCTCTCAGATGGAGGTAGATGCTGTATTGTTGAGTTGATCCAAGATGTTGTGTATCTGGGCAGCATATTGTTTTTCTCAAGAAATAAATCATTATTGAGAAATAGTTAGCTAAACAATGTCTTATATGGATATAAGCCTTGTGTCTGGAGAGTATGCTCCCATATTCTTGGATTATATAGTTTTGTCAGGTATTTAAGACCATGCAGGTGGTCAGAATTAATCACGTTTTTTTAATGTCATTGAGAGTTAAGTAATCTAGTTGTCTAGGATCACTTAGGGGAGCCTCAAGCTCCCCTAGTCTTGCTTTTACCAATTGTTCCATCTACTGAGGATAAATCAAAGACTTTGTTAGACTGTGGCTTCCTTTGGAAGCATGGAGAAAAGTTTTCCTTTCTTGACCTACTTTTGTTTATTAGACACTGACTAGAATTCACAAGGTTGGGTCTTCATAAACTCTCTGAACAAGAGGACATGTAAATCTCCACATTATGTCCCACAATCTCTTAGGAGCTAAGTGATCTTGGAGACCAAGAAGGAAAATCTTTTAATCTTAATCTCAGTGGTCACACTATTGTAGCTTCAAAGTATTGAACACCCAGGAGAAAGGCTGCACCAGTCTGATACTTTTTAACCTATTATGTAATATTTAGGTAAACTTGTGAGAAAACCAAATACTTAAATAAATTATTAGACAATTTTTTTCAAGCCAGACCTTGTAACACCTATCCAGAGTAGATCATTCATTCTATTGATTTAATCAAATGTTTGACATCGGTTTATTGAACTTTGACATTGTGCAAAGTTCTTTGTAACTTGCTTTAATGTTCTACCTTTCTTTTCCATATTGGAAAAACATTCAGCCTCCTATGAGATATAACAACTTAAACAAATCAACAATCAACCAAAGTAGCCTTGATTATCTCTTTCAAGTTGATAGAGTAGATGCCATGATAGTTGTTTGCCTTGGGAAATAGTGCTGAGTAATACCACCTTAATGAAAAAAAAAAAAAAAGTGAATCCAAACTGCATGCATAATACATTAATGTTAACTATGTGTATATTTTTAACTATGTGGCTTGGAAAGTTCTCATGTAAATCTTACAGAAATTTCAGGCCAGTAATTTATAGAGTGCAAAGAGATCAACCCCAACTGTGCTTTTGGTTTTATATGAGTGTAAATAAAAGATAGAGATAATAGCTTTAGATCATGAGATTAAAAAAATAAAATAAAATAAAATAAAATAAAATAAAATAAAATAAAATAAAAACGGTCAAAGTGACTTTACTCTTTGGCTGTTTTATTGTTCTCCTATGTTCCTATTACAGAGCCAGAGAGCTAGCCTAACTCTTAAAACAGGTATTTGGAGGAAATTGCGAGACAAATATGCATGAGTCTGGAGTAGGAGAACAAAATCCCATCTCCAGAGTCAGCTTCTCAATGAGCTCAAAAAGCACATGAAAATTTCTATAAGTAACATTTACTCCTCTATGAAATTGACCCTAGTGGTTTACACTGAGTAGGAAACTCACTACTGAATCTGGTGATGATTTGATGGACATGAGACCCTTGCCTCCTTTAAATTAGTGTAAATTTGTCCAAATGAATCGTATCTACTTGGCCATGCTTTGGCAGCAAGGACTGAAAATTTCAGAATCCTTAAATTTTAAAAGCTCATCCCAAACAGGCAGCAGAACTTGCTAATGTATAAGAGCCTTCCACGTGTTACTGGTTTTGCCATAACATCAATGTGCACACACCAAAATAAATAAATGTGAAAAATATTGACTTTCTTCAAAACTTCAACCTTCAATGCCAATATTAGACAATACGGAAACAAAATGATGTATTGAACTGTGGAAAAAAAGGACCAAGTGTTTCCTATGTATTTATTCATTCATTTTCAAGCAAAGAGCTGGTGTATTTAGGAAACGAGGTTGGAGACAGCCTTTCAAAAATTCTTGATGAGGTCACCTGTCAACCTCTCACAGGAACAAAGCAATCCTGGCAGAATGCAAATGTTGTGATAAGAGGTTTTGCCTATCAAAAGTTCTGATCTGACAAATTTTTTCACTTAACACAACACCTAAATCTGGAGTGTTAAATTTTTATCTATGTAAATGTCTCTTGATTTTCATAGCTCAGAACAATATTAATTCATTTGTATTTTCAATGTTGATGCTACTTTAAATTTTAATTTTGTATAATGAAATTTTAGAAATAATTTGATTTCTTTCCATGAGAGTAAAATACTGATATTTTTCAAGCAGGAGCTCATAATAGTTTAGCATAATCACCTTTTCTTCCATAAATGAATGGCTTTAAAGACTTGCTATAGCTCTCCAAATGGATACTGGAGCTTTTAGCTATGTCTGCTGTTGTCCACATCACCCTGCTCTTCATATTATATACTGGATTAAAGAACATATGAGGGCTGGAAAGATGGCACTGACTGTTCTTCTAAAGGCCCTGAGTTCAAATCCCAAGAACCACATGGTGGCTCACAACTATCCGTAATGAGATCTGATGCATTCTTCTAGAGTGTCTAAAGATAGCTACAGTGAACTTACATATAATAAATAAATAATTCTTAAAAAAAGAAAGGAAAACATATGATAATTCTAATTATTTCAGCCAACTGTGTATCTCCTGAGTTTTCTGTGTTCTGTTAATTTTATGCTGTGTAATGATTTATAATTCTGTAAATGCCTTCAGAAGGTCTACGATATTCCCTGAACTAATGCACTAATTTCAAAAATAAGTTATTGAGAAAATGACCTGTGACCTGGTACCAGAAGTAGGAGTGCCTCGAAGAGAGGAAGGGAAGTCACAAGAAGGAGCAAGGAGAAGTTGGGGAGAGTAGAGAGAAATGAAGACAAGCAAGAATTAAGCACAGTGATAACTGTACATTAAAAATCCATAATGATACCCAGTACTCTGAATGTTAACTTAAAAACAAACCTAACTTAGGAGCGAGCTAGGGATATGGCTCAGCAGGTACTTGCTGTGCAAGCCTGAGGACCAATTTGAATCTCTAGCACTCATGTAAATGCTCTCCCCAAGAATAATCACAGGATGTAAGGGGCAGAAAGTGGCCCCAGAAAGCTAGCTGGCCAGACTACTGACAAGGAGAGCTCAGAACTCAGCAGCACACCCTACCTCAGAAAGTAGAACATAATACATGAAGAAAGGACTCCTGTTTTAGTCAGAATTACTCTCTCCATTTTCTAAGTCTACTGGGTTCTGGTACTCCAACTTAAACACACTATTCTAAATTCTTGTATGAAAGAGAACATGTGACATTTGTCTTTCTAGATTTGAAGTACCTCATTCAATATATGTATATATGTATATGTGTATATGTGTATATGTGTACATGTGTACATGTGTACGTGTATATGTATATGTGTACATGTGTACATGCGTATATACATATGTATATATATGTATATATGTATGTATGTATATGTGTATATGTATGTATGTATATATCTATGTATGTATATATGTATATATATGTGTGTGTGTATGTGTATATGTGTATATGTGTGTGTGTGTATATATATATATATATATATATATATATATATATATATATATTCTATCCATTTACCTTAAAATATTTTTTCAGATGAATACAATTCCATTTTGTAAATGTAACATGCTCAGACATTATCTTTTCAACAGTTGATGGACATCAAGGCTGTTTCTATGACCTAGCTATTGTGATTAGAGCTATAATGAATATGGATGAGCAGGTACCTCTGTAGAATATAAAGTCCTTTGGGTATACTACCAGGAATGATATAACTGGATCATATGGTATTTCTACTTAGAGTTTTGTGATGACTCTCCATGCCTATTTCCACAGTAACTATCTGCTGCGACCCCAATCTCTGACCAGCAGAGAATGGGAATAACGACACTCACACCAAGGTAGGTTCTCCAACAGATCTCTCAAAGCAATCTCTGCTTCCTTTATTCAGGCAGTAACAGCCTCTTCCTCAGCAATCTCCCGCAGTGAACTCTTCTTTCTCCTGATCACCCTCAAGGCAGTTCAATATATACCCAGCCCTCTTACATCATCTCACTCCACTCATTGCTCTCCAATCAGCATCATCCCGCCCCTAGCACGAGTTGCATGCGCAGGCAGGACAACAGATCATTGGCTAACACTATGGTAAGGCTATATGACGTTTCAGATCATGCGGTAGGTGCAGATGACTCAGCTTGCTGTTTTCAGGAGTTTTAGTAAACAGGATGGGGTTATGAGACTTGGCACTAAGCTGGGCGCCATCTTAGCTCAGTGGCTTCTCACAACTATCAATTTACACTCCCATCAAGAGAAAATAAGGATTTATTTTTCCCCACACCGTCTCCAACATTCTACATCCTTTGATTCTCATCTTGGCTATTCTGACAGGGATGAGGTGAAATCTCAAAGGAGCTTTACTTTGCATTTCCCAGATTGCTAAGGATGTTGAACAATTATAAAAATGCTAGTTAGCCTTTTGTATTTCTTCTTTAGCTTTCTCTTCACTCCATTACCATGCATTAAGAAATAACATGCAGTCAGTACTGCAGGGAGGAAAATATCCATTGTAATTTTATTTTATAAACTTAACTTTAAATTTCAAATTAAAACTATTTCATACTGTTAGTATTTGTATTAAAGTCTGTATCCAATTACAATAATATATTTTTGCATATATTTATGTTTCTGTCAATTGCCTTCTTGATTTCTAATGTCATTGTCCTGTTCTTCAGGCCCTAACGTTTTATATTCTGTGATTTGACTACATCAGAAAGCTTGAAAACAAAACCATATGCACTATTTATTTCCGAAGTGCAATCTATTTCCTCTACCAAGCAGCCAGGTTGAAGGCAAGCCACCTAAGATTCCTTCTTGTGTATATTACCCAGAACTAAGGTGAAGCTAAAATGGATATATTTCACCTGTAATTAACTCAAACCTCAACTCGCTGGGGTGACATCTCCTTGAAAATGACGTTATTTGAATCAGAATGTGATTAAAGAAAGATTTCCAAATTTTAGCTTCACGTTAAAGGTAGCAGTAGTTGGGTGGTAGACTCCAGTCACCTTGATAATACACAGGGGAATTATTTTCTTCCCATCAACCTCTCCTCTAATGTGTTTCTAGGAAACTGAAGGAAAGAGGAGAATGGAGAATGCATATCCCATTTATTTGTTATCGCCTTTGACTCTCTTTCAGAGGCAATTTATCATATGAGGTTTTCCAAAATAGGCATATCAGGCATCCTTTGCAGAGTGTGATGGCTTAATTTTGAAATCTACCTTCTCTCTAGTTGCAGCCTCCACAACACCACACCTACGGTGATGAAAGTTATTTCTACATGAATCAGTTGTATGGACCTTACCCTGTGCTTTCTGCTAGTGATGCTCCGGAGACAGACATGCCAACTGAAATGATTCAATGTAGAAAGGACCAGCATCAGCACAAGATGCACCAAGACCAAGTTTTCAGCACAAAGATTTGTTTGCCCTAAAGAGACAGAGACAGGGAATAAGAGACGGGAGAGAGAGGAAGAGGGAGTGGAGAAAAGGAGCAAGGGAGAAGGGGAAGAGATATTTGCCCCAGAAGGACAAAACACTGCATCTGGATAGAAGACAGGCATGGTCCACAGGCAAACAACAGGTTATAAAGAGAAAAGGGAAGTGTCACACTAGTATGAGTTCATTAATTTTGATTGGATCTGTTAATTAGGGTAGCCAAAAGGGGCTTTTGACAGTTAGACTTCAATACTTTGATAATCAGACCTTGGTGGTCAGCGTCAGAAATTGGAAATGGTCAAATACGGGAATAAACTTAGGTGGCTAGCTTTAGGGATGTAATCTAACAGTTTAGTGAATAAGAGGGAATGGGGAGAGGGCAAGACCTTCCAGAGCCGTGTTTGTCATGCTGGGTCTCACTAGAGCCCTTCAGGTAATGTTTGGTCTGCAGTCCAATCACTAAAAATAGTATCTAAAGCAGGGGTAGCCAAGGTAGCTTAGTTGGTAAAATACTGTCTGTTCAAGCACAAGTATGTTAGCTTGATCTCCAGCACTCAAATAGTATAGCTGGATATGGTGGTGAGTCCCTGTAATCCCAGAACTGCAGAAGTGATTACAGCAGGATCTCTGCAATTCATCCAGCTGAACCTAGTCAACTTGGTGATTCTAAATCAGTGAAAAAAACCATCAAAAGCCAAGATCAGTGATTCCTAGAGCAATACTCAAGGTTTATTTCTGGTCTCCAAATGCACACATACTTCTCATATACATATACATAGAAACACACACACACACACACACACACACACACACACATATCACTGAGATACACACACAATCCAAGTGCTGCTCAGGTGTCTCTCTCTCTCTCTCTCTCTCTCTCTCTCTCTCTCACACACACACACACACACACACACACACATCTTGTTGGCTGTGTACCAAACAGCTAATGTTACAATTAAACAGGAATTGCTAAGTAGGGATTCTTGTCTTGGCTTAAATAACAACACCATGGCCCATTTCCTGCCATCCTAAACTAACAGGTCAAGCTAAAGGTCTACAAAACTCATATACTTATCATTCATATCCCCAATGTGCTTCTTGCTCTCCATAATCATTGTCTTTACCTAACAGGACTCTGCTCCAGTGCCTTATCTTGCTACTGTGGCTTGGGTCTGGAACCTTGACTCTGGTGGCAAAGGAATGAAGAAAGGACAGACAGATATGCAGAGAAAAAAAAAAACTGGGTTCAAGATGGTTGCGTGCTTTTATAGGCTACACCCACCACTGAAGAAACCCAGAACTTCAGATTATATATTATCTAGTACAGGGCCACTGATTAACTAGTCTTGGTAGGTGGTCTCTGTAGACAGCAGTCTCACTTTATAAACATCCAGAAGGAGGGGGCTGGAGTTGCTAGTTTTTCTACCCACTGATGAATCCTCAATAAACACTGCTACTTGGACCAGAAGAAGTCTTGGTCAGTTTCCAGCCTCACCCATATTGAGGAATGTTATTTTTTTTAATTTTCCATGATCCCAAGGTCTATGTCCTTGTCACGATTGTATCCATATTAACAATACATATCCATTCAGGAATTCACTCGTCAAGAATTTTTCCAATTCCTACATGACTGTGGAGAATAAAGGAATCTGCCCCGTAAATTCTGACTTGACCTCTGCCTCCACCATCTCTTGGGTACTGCTTGTAATACGCACCTCTGAGGCAGAAGAACCTCCATAGACTGCACCCGATGTAGACTGCACATGATATAAAATGTACAGGTTTTCTGTCCTCAAAAGACCTATGTAAAGTTTCTTTCAGTCATTACACCGGAAACTCAGCTCTGCAGGGAGCAGATGACAGGAACTTCATGTGTGCATTTCCCTCCTTTCTACTTTTAGCAGATGTCTGCCTCCAAAATATCATCTCCTCCTCCAGGGACTTAGCATACGGTTCCTTCCTCCACACTGGCAGGAGGCCTGTGCTGAGATTATCATCTGGAATGTTTTCCAACCTTATGTGTTATGTTATTGACCCTGCAGTCTTAGCTCTCTTCTTTGGCATTTGATAAGAGAGGTTCTTTTGGAATTCAGAAAAGCCTTTTTTTCTGGCTCTTGAAATTAAGAATTGTACCTGTAATGGTTGTCATTTCTGCTAAGTGCTAGTTAACTTCTTTGTTCTGGTTATAATTATCTTTCACTACATGAATACTGGGGTAGTTTACAGTGTAATTATATTTGCGAATATGAGTAATATCTCTACATGTTAGCCCTGCTGGCTATGATTCTGCCAGGAAAGAGATAGCATATTCAAAATGCAAAACAAAGTTGAATTAGGGATTTGGCTCAGTTATAGAGCACTTGTATAGTGCCATTATCGTGCTCTACTTTTATCCCCAGCAACACACACACACACACACACACACACACACACACACATGCACGCATGAAGGCATGCTCACATACACATATGCATGTGTGCACACACACAGCACAAAGATATTAAAGGAAGAAACTGCTTATTAATCATAGACCTAGTTGAAAAAAACTATTAGAGGTGATACAAGAGAAATTTTCACTTCTAGTGAAATGATAAATTTTTAAAGCAAAAGGAGCTATACGTTTTACATAAACATATAAACCACAAATCATTCAAAATTGATGGAAAGTCATCTCCAAATGGGATTTGTAAAGAGTTGACATTAATTTGGCCGTGAAAGAACATAAGCATAGGGAAACATTACAAGACTGACTCAAGACCCTGAGATCAGAGTCAGTCTTCCCCTCTTCCTCCCTCTCTCTATCCCCCTCCTTCCCTTTCTCCCTCTCCTTCTTCTTTACCTCACTCCACAAACCTGTTCTTTTCCATGAAGCATAATGACCTGAGAAAACACTTTCTTTATGATCTCAGAGTAGAGAGAGAATCATTGTACTATCATGACCTGAGTTTATATTTCTGTATATTGGTCCTCAGAGGAAAATAATTGTAATTAAAGAATTTAAGAGATTTCCCCCAAGATTTTGTCACCCCGAAGGACAGTTACCTGTACCCTTTGGACACCTCTGCTATGGTTTGACAAATGATTCTCTAGAAGAGGTATACCTATGATTTACTTCTTCTTTTTATTGAAAATAGCTTTTATTTATACAGTATATTCTAATTATAGTTCTCCTCCTCCAATTCCTCCCAGTTCCTCCCCCTGCACCTTCCATGCAGATACAATCTTTTCTTTCTCTCATTAGAAAGCAAATAGGTATCTAAGTAATAATTATAAAATAAAGTAAAATTACATACAAAACCAAACAAATTTGAATAGAAAAAAAAGTCAACAGATGGTAAAGTTCCAATGAAAAACATAAGAAACACATATAGGAACAGAGACACACATGTTAGCACACAGAAGATTTAAAAACTAAAAAAAAAAATTTAAAAAATTGTCCTTGCAAGTTCTATGAAAAATTGTGTCCAAATTTTGAAACAACCAAACTCCTGTTTGGCTGAGTTATTCTAAGCTATTTTATATTTTTGAAGTTATTATGCAAAATATATTTTCTCTGATTTCATTCTATGTCTATTTGTCATTTGTGTTAACAACAATTTTGTATTTTGATACTTTTCTGAAAGAGCTTCCTGGTGGGGGTTTTCAGGTTACTTATGTATATTATCATATAATCTGCAAATAAAGATACTTTGAAACTTTCCACTCTTATTTGTATTCCATTGATCTCTTTAAGCGCTTGTATAGCTAAAAGACTTCAAGTAATATATTGAATAGATATACAAAGAGTGGGAAATCTTGTCTTGTTCTTGGGTTTAGTGGAAATATTTTGAGTATCTCTCCATTTAAGTTGATGTTGACTATGGACTTGCTGTAAACTGCCTTTATTTTATTATGCTAAGGCATGTTCCTTGTGAATTGCTGTCTGTATGCAGGTGAGGGCAGGCAAAAGATAAGGTTAGAGACTGTGATTGGGCAGTGGAAAAAGAAGGTGGGCTGAGAGTTTTAGAGTCAGGACAGATAGGGAGAGAGCACACAGAAAGACAGAGAAGATGGAAGAAGAGGATGAACCTGATCTACATGGCTTTAAATATCCACAGGTAGCTATGAATATCTAAGAAGGGGTGGAATAATATCGGACAATTTGTCCAATCTAGGTGGGCAGCTTGTATCACTATCAACTGTCTCTGAATTCAATGTGTGAGCGTTTTCTGGATTGAGAATTTACTGATATAAATCTGACTGATAAATAACAAGCCTCTAGAGTTTTGATTTCTCTGGATTACATAATTTGCAACAGCTAACCACAAGGGGTAGGATGCTGGAAATTTGAGCAGGTTCTGCAGCAAGCATGGGCAGCTACCTCATGGGGGACCATGGGGACGGGGAGACCTGTTACTAGAGCGTAGCCGGCGATTGTGTGGGTTATTTTTTAATATTACACACAACATTTTCTTGTATATCTAATCTTTTTGGTATGTTTATCATGGAAGAATATCAGAATTTTTCAAAGTCCTTAAATCCATCTAATGAGATGATCATGTGCTTTTTGTATTTTTGTCTGTTTATATGGTGGATTGCACTTACCAATTTACATATGTTGAACCATCTCTGCATCTCTTGATCAAGCCCTCTTGATCAAGGTGGATCATCTTGTATCTGATATATAAGTGCTTTATTGTGCCATTTTGTATCTATGGTCATATGAGTAATTCATCAGAAATTTTCTCTCTCTCTCTCTCTCTCTCTCTCTCTCTCTCTCTCTCTCTCTCCCTCCCTCTCTCCCTCTAATTTTCTCTTTTCCACCCTTACCTCCTGTAGCTCCAAGCTTCCTTTCTGTACATATGTTATAGTACCTTAACAGTGAATGACATAAAAATATATCATATTATAAAACAATTACATTAATTTAGCTGTTCTTCATGAGCTACCCTTTATCTTTTTTATGACTATCTGGGGGCAGTGGTAGTACATATTAGATTTAATATTGGCCCTAACATGCTCCCACAGGAAATTGCTTGAGTAAGTGACTGATGATACTTGGTATGTCTTTTCCTGAATCTCTCTACTACATCTAAGGGCACATGCTAAGACATTTAACACACAATTGACTAAAGAAATGCTAGTTTGCTTAGTATGCTAGTAGCTATATACTATATAGTATCTGTGGCTAACAATGAAGTGTTAAGACTCAGTTATTTGTCTCTGAATCATACAAGGACATATTAAATGAGATAGTAATAAGTTTGAATGTATATTGATTCATGGTTAGCAGCAAAATTGGTGGTATGGTATATTCATATAAATAGAAGAAATAAGATTTAAGAAATTGAAACAGGATTTTATTCCATTTATATATGTTACTATCAGAATTGGCCCAGATCATAAGGAAATATTCAACCTTTTCAAGTACTAACAATGACACCTACTATAGACAAGACTTTCAATAACCAGACATCAACAGGACATTTTATATTACTTCACTGGTTATTTGCAAGATGGGTAGATGGGAAAGTGCCCTCAGAAATAAGGCTTAAAGTTATATCTAGGCTCACCAACTTTGGTTTCCTCCACCAAAGCTGATCCAGATAGCCATATTGTTAACTGCTTAGTCTATTATTAGCATAGGCAGAAAATAATTACATCAACAGTTGTAAGAGCAAGCTTTATAGGTGAAAAAAATTATGCATTACCTTAAACAATCCCAGTACCTTCTTTTTCATTACTAGACCCCTCATATACCACTCTGACAAGGAAATTTTATGGTGAAATTAAAAACAAACAAAAAAATTTTTAAAAATCTCTTAGAAATCCATCACAATTTGCTGAGAGTGGTGGCACATGCCTTTAATCTCAGCCTTTGAGAGATAGTGTCATGTGGTTCCCTATGTGTTTAAGGCCAGCCTGATCTACATAATGAGTTACTGAACAACCAGGACTACATAGAAAAATCGTGTGTCAATCACACCCCCAACAAAGGGAAAGAAATTCATCACAAATTGTTCAATGAAAACTAATTTACATCAACCAGCTGTTAATGGTTTGCATATTAGTTGTTATCCTTCAGGATGCTCTCTCCCAATATCCTTCTTTCATTAGGTACAGTACAAAATCTGGGTACTTTCCATGGTGTCTCTGAAGAACCTTCTACACAAGATTTTGCTTTCACCAATTTTGTTACTTTTGTAACATTTAGAATTCTTGCAAAGTGAGAATGCTCTCTCAAGAGATAAAAGGGTGATTAAGTCCTGAGGCTGCTATTTACCCATTGGCATTCTTCATGACCCTAAGCCAATGGGTAGAGAAGGGATTGATAGCCTTTGGTGATAGATCTCACAGGTTGTGACTATGACTGATGCTATAGTGCACAAAAGGACAGCAAACATCTCTGAAAGTGAGAGCTTCTTCCATCCAACCTCTAAAGCCAGCAGGCTATGGACAATATTTCAAAGGGTTTCAATTAAGATGAACTACTAATGTTCTGTCCCCAAAGGGGGAAAACCCATGTCACTCAAGTATAATAATACTAAGTTCCAATTCTAGTTTCATAACCAATTATAGAAGCAACTGCAGCAATATTTGTTTGCTATTTGCATACTTCTTACATGTATTAATTTCCACATATTTTTATTTTCTTAGTGGTGGTAATTTAGTCATTAGCTATCTGTATATTAGAATTAGATTATAATTGTGCTGAAAAGAATAGAAAAATTCTCAGCTGTTGATGTATTTATCAATGGATGAATTATGTATTTGGATGCTTAGCAAAATAGTAAAAGGGATCAAAGAATTTATTTTCAAGAAAAAAGTATTAAATAGAAATAGCTCATCTTTGGATTACAAAACATGCCTACTCAAACAAGAATAAAACTTTCAAGTGACTTTTATTTTCTAACTACCACACTACAAAAAATAAATATATCAAAAAATTCTGGTAGTATGTCAAAGTACTCTAGGTGAATATGAATAAACTCTCATCAGTTCATGATTGATGAGGTAGTATAAAAGTATGTAAAACTTCATACTGCAATAAATCAGGCGGTCAGTCTAATCAATGTATCTCAAACACAACACTTTCAACAGACAGCAAGTTTCCCTTCACATTCACACAAACATCTTACAACTTTATATGAATCAGGCCACCAAGATAACCTCTATGATCTTAAGAGAAGCATTCAATTCATGTAGTTCACATCGATTTTTCTTTCCAATAGAAATCATCTAAATATGTATCTTTGTTCATAATTTATGTTTTTTCCTGCTTTTCTTTTCTGGAACATTCTGCTGGTAAAATACTTTATGGAAGACTTGGAGGAAAAGAATGGAAATATTTATGAGGAAATTGCTTCTGGCTTCTACAGTGGAAAGGGCAGAATCAAGTTGCTGCATATTTTTCCTCCAGGGAATAAAAGCAACACATTCCTATTCTGACTTAAAACAAACACAACCAGTTACAGATCTTTCATTTTCTCTTAATAAGCTTTTAGATCAAGCCAGGCTAGCACTAGCAAGCAAAAGTTTCCCTAAGGAGAGAGTTAGAGAAATTATGATTTCATCTTATTTTGTTTCTGCATTATATCATCATTATGGTGCAGGTTTCTGGCTATCCTAGACAAAATCTAACAAGTTTCCATTATAAAGACAGAACAGTCCAGCTGCTATGTCTGGATTGATGGACAGCAAACACCTCATGGTGGTTAGCACACTAGAGCTGAGTGGGTGCTTTCATTGTGAAGTACTGCTGAAGCATTCTTGCAAAATCAGGTAAGCTTTGGTTGAATATTGCAACATCTTGAAAACCTTTGAGTATTCTTTGCAAGGTCTTCAGAAGTGGTTATACAAATGGATAGTTTATTTTTTCTTAAGTCTTTAGCCTAATTTAAAAACGAAGACCTTTCTGCCGCATTTATTGAAAAAAGTTTTTTTTTCTCATATAATCTGATTGCAGTTTATTCCTCACAGTTCCTCCTCACATCCCACTCTCTGATCCACTTATTTTCTGTCTCCCATTAGAAAAAGAATAGGCTTCTAAGAGGTAACAATACACTATAATGAATAAAATAAAAACTATTACATCATAGTTGGACAAGGCATACCAACAGAATTAAAAGAACCCAAGAGAAGTCACAAGAATCAGAGAGCCAGTCATTCATACACTTGGGAGTCACATAAAAACACAGTATTGAAAGTTAGGATATATATGCTAAGGACCTAGTATAAATATGTGTTGGCCCTGTGATTGCTGCTTTAGTCTCTATGGGTTTATATGCGCTTTGCTCAGTTGGTTTTGAGGGTTAAGTTCTTCTGATGTCCTCCATCTCCTCTGGCTCTTATATTCTTTGCTTTGCTTGAAGACTTAATAATGATAAAGTACAATTTTATATTTCATGGTTTTTTTTCTAAAATATAACAGCATGAATAAAGCCTAAATAGTGAATATTATTGAACTACTGAAGAAAGCAATAAAGAAAATAGAATTTAGAAATACATTAACAATTGTTTTCTTAAAAACTAGATTAAATTCGGCAAGATTATCTATCATCCTAAGTACATTTAATTGGTAATCCCAGCACTCATAAAACATCTTTAAAATATATTTCTGGGCGTGTTGGCGCACACCTTTAATTCCAGCACTCGGGAGGCAGAGGCAGGTGGATTTCTGAGTTCGAGGACAGCCTGGTCTACAAAGTGAGTTCCAGGACAGCTAGGGCTTTACAGAGAAGCCCTGTCTCGAAAACACACACACACACACACACACACACACACACACACACACACACACACACACACACAGAGACAGACAGACAGACAGACAGACAGACAGACAGATAGATAGATAGATAGATAGATAGATAGATAGATAGATAGATAGATAGATATAGATATAGATATTTTTTTTCTCCATGACAAAAGCTGCAGACTGATGGGATTTGGGAAGTAGCTGAGTAGTTGAGAACACTGACTGTCTTCAGAGAGAACCTGGGTTTCATTCCCTGAATACACACAGCAGCTTCCATTTTTCTACAATTTCAGTTCTAGGGGATCTAATATCTTTTTCTAATTTTTGCAAGCACATATATCATACACAGACATACATGCAAACAAAACCACTCATAAGTGCAAAATCAAGAAATTAATCTAAAAAAAATTTAAGAAATGCAAAATGAAATAATTTCTAGTTTTTAATCTGCTATTATGGACACATGTTATGTTCCAGATTGCAAATAAGTTGCAACTTGTTAAAAAAATTAAGGTTTAAAATTTAAACTACAATGTCCAATATCACTCATCACTCATGTTACAAAAAGTTTATACTAAGATTATATTTGTGGTAGCTAAATATTTTTGAACAAATACTCTTATTTTTTACATATGAGTTATTTGACATTTTTATTTCAATGCGTATTATAACTAAATGAATAATCTTCTCTTAAAATTATCTAAAATTCTGTGTAGGACTAGGAAATAGATTGTTCTCATTAAATATTTGTTTTAAATTCTCTCTCTCTCTCTCTCTCTCTCTCTCTCTCTCTCTGTGTGTGTGTGTGTGTGTGTGTGTGTGTGTGTGTATAGCTATATTATGTGATTGTATCTGTGTGTGGCTAAATGTATGTGATTGCTACAGAACCTAGAAGAGGGAATTAAATCTGCTTTAGCTGTAATTGCATGCAGTTTTGATCTACCTAATATGGGATCTGAGAGCTGAATGTGACTCCTCTGCAAACACAGAACACACACTTAATCTGCCGAGCAAACTTTCTAGCCCCATGGATTACTTTCTTAATCCCCTATGTATGTATGTGTGTCAAAGTTCTCCCTTCAGTTAGCAAGTATGATGACAATTTCATATAGTGATTTGACTCATAACTGCATCCCAGAAGTTATACACTAGTCGGTGAAGACATTTCTAGAAGAAATGAACATTTGGAGTTAGTAGACAAAGTAGGCCATATTCCCTGCCCTAGAATAGGACACATCCAAGCCACCGACTCCTTTTAAGAGATGACTAGAAGAAAAACACTGGGTAAGTGGATTACTCTCTTGCTTGGACACCTTAAACTGGGACATCAGGTTTTTAATGGCTTCAGATTGAATTGAAGCCCTGGCACTCAGAGTTGCCAACTTTGGGAAAAAGAACTACACTATCAGCACCCCTGGGTCTCCTGCTTGCTGACTGTAGTGCAGAGACTTTGTAAGGCTATGTAACTCATACTAATAAAATCCTTCTCTTTTAACACACACACACACACACACACACACACACACACACACATACACACACACACGCACACACACACACACACACACACACACACAAGGATACAAGGACGCTGATAAGGATACAGACACAAATATACACCTATGGGTTCTCCCCTGGATCACATTTATAAATATGCTGGAATCCAGTTTATATATCTATATCCATATCCATATCTATATGCATATCCATATCCATGTGTATGATATTAATTACTTCCTTGATCCTTTTGACTTTAATGAGGCTAATATTTCTATATGATCTATTAGGATATTTCTTTCCAAGCTTAGGAACTGTTGTTAAAACACTTGCTGTTGGCGGGGGCTGGAGCAGAGTGTTAAACCCCATGTTCCTGTCAAGTTGTCAGCTGCTGAGGTATGACTGTGTAGTAAGAATCTTGGCTGCTGCAGGGCTGTCACCATTTGCCCTTTCACCAAACTTTGATAACATACTGAGGATCATTTGTGCAGTCACTACTTCTAAAAGTAGATCATGGCATTTGTATACAGAAGTTATCTTATGCTGTATATAAGAGCTATCTATTGCCAGCATATGACAATATATAAAGCAGATATTCACAGAATAACTGCCATACTTTCTAAGGAAATGTTTAGAACTGATTCTATGGATGTTATGACCTAATAGAATTCAGACAATTAAACCTATATGTATATTCTGATTGTTACACATTGTAAGCTTCAGTTTTAAGTTTATTTTAATTAATATAAATATGAAAACTTATATGCATTTATATATTACTTTGTGATGTTTTGATATTTAATATACATAAGTATCATACAATGTTTAAGTTAGGAGACATGTATGGATCTCCCCAAGGATTTATCACTTCAAAATGTTGAGAACTTTCAAAATATTTTCTCTACCTTATTTAAAATATGTAGTGCATTTCAGGATCTATATCCAACCTGCTGTGTGCTAACATACTAGAATTACCACTACATGACAAAAATGAAATTAATTTTGGTTCTGGAATCAGACAACTTAAGAAAATAATAAAACTTCTCTGGACGTCATTATCTTTATTTTCAGATTTTTTATTAGATATTTTCTCCATTTACATTTCAAATGCTATCCCAAAGTCCCCTATACCCTCCTCCTGCCCTGCTCCCCTACCCACCCACTCCCACTTCTTGGCCCTGGCATTTCCCTGTACTGGGGCATATAAGGTTTGCTAGACCAAGGGGCCTCTCTTTCCAATAATGGCTGACTAGGCCATCTTCTAATACATATGCAGCTAGAGACATAAGCTCTGGGAGTTCTGATTAGTTCATATTGTTGTTCCATCTATAGGGTTGCAGACCCCTTTGGCTCTTGGGTATTCTTTCTAGCTCCTACATTGGGGACTCTGTGTTCCTTCATTTCTGTATCTTTCAACTACATCACTGCATGAATCATTTTCACTAGAAGTCCCTCCTCAAAAATATAAATCTTCAAAACAAAGGAATCAAGTAGTTGTTTAGCACTTGGGTGTCTAAGCAGTTACAAACTAATGCTGAAGTCTTGGGGAATTCCCAGAGAGCTATTGGTACCTCATTGGAACCCTGAAGAAGTAGGTTCCAACTGAAAAGAGGGCTGTTTGAAACTGGTGTTAGGTTTTCTGTTTGGCTCTTGAGGGAAGCATTATGAAAAATATCATTATATATATATATATATATATATATATATATATATATATATATATATATATATATTCTTTAATGTATTTTAGACATTTTTAATTAGATGACAATGAGTCTTTATATTTACAGACATTCTTATTAATTTCTTATTGTATATTTTCCTTATTTGCATTTCAAATGTTATCCTCTTTCCCGATCCTCCCCCTACCCCACCCCCAGAACCCCTTATCTCATTCCCCCTTCCCCTGTTTCTATGAGGGTTTTCCCCCATCCATCCACCCAGTCCCAACTCCTTGCCCTCGAATTCTCCTTCACTGGAGCATCTAGCCTTCACAGGACCAAGGACCTCTCCTCCCATTGATGTCTGACAAGGCCATCCTCTGCTACACATGCATCTGGAATCATGGGTCCCTCCATGTATACACTTTGGTTGGTGGTTTAGTCCATGGGAGCTCTGGGGTGGGGATGAGAGTTTGGTTGGTTGATATTATTGTTCTTCCTATGGGGTTACAAACCCCTTCAACTCCTTCAGTCCTTTCTCTAACTCCTCCATTGGTTGGCTGTGAGCATCTGCCTTGGTATTTGTCAGGCTCTGGCAGAGCCTCTCAGGAGACAGCTATATCTGGCTTTTGTCAGCATTCACTTCTTGGCATCAGCAATAGTGTCTGGGTTTATTGACAGTATAAAAGATGGATCCCCAGGCAGGGTAGTCTCTAGATGGCCTTTTCTTCAGTATCTGTTCTAAGCTTTTTTTTTTTTTTTTTTTGCCTTAATGTTTACTCCCATGAGTATTTTGTTCCCCTTTCTAAGAAGGATTGAAGCACCCACATTTTGGTCTTTCTTCTTCTTGAGCTTCATGTGGTCTGTGAATTGTATTTTACCCTCCACCTTCTGTATTTATTTCCCTCTCCCATCCCTAGTAACAGTTTTCCTACTGACTTTCTCCATGGTCAGATCATGTGTACCCTAGCATTCCCTCTTGATTGCTTCCCCACTGCCCCATCTTAGCAATGGTCTCTCTTTAATTTCTTCATTTCTGCAGTTACTTCAGGTTATGCACTCACATCTGAAGATTGGGAGCTACAAGTCTCAAATGAAAGAGAACATAAATTTATATATTTCTGTGTCTTTGTTACCTTACTTGATATGATGTTCAAGTTGTAGCCATTCATCTACAAATTTCATTATTTCATTTTTCTTTACAATTGAATAATATTCCACAGTGTATATATTTTCATTCTCCATTCAGCAGTTAAGGAAAGCTAGATTGTTTCTATTTCCTAGGTATTGTGACTAGAGGAGCAGGTATTCATTCCCTCACTGTCCTAAAGGTTTGAATACCAACTCCAAGGCATGGGCAGAGCCATGATCTCATGGATGGCTGAAGAAGAATCCGTCTTTACGTCTTTCTTGATTCTATGGCAGCTAGTGATCCTGGGTGCTCCTGTCTTTACAGTTTCATCAGTTTCTACCTCACTCTTTTTCTTTTTTCATATGACATCTTCTCTCTATGAACCTGTATCTCCTAATCTTGTGCTGCTGTATAAAGATACTAGTCACAGGAATTAGGATTTCAGAATACAATTGAATTCTAAGAGCCTAGATATACACATATTTTTGAGGGCTCCTAGTTAAGCCACCACAGAAGCTCTCCCTGCTACAAACTTTCCTTATTCACTTAACACACGTGTTTGATCTCACTAGTAACCTCAGCAAGTGCTGTGCTGAGACCAGGATGTGCAAAAATCCAGCATGGTCTGGCTCTAATGAAGATTATGATCAATCAAAATTTTCTTTGAAATAAAATGCGGTCACAATGTGGTATGATAGAAAAAACACTAAGAGCTGAAATTCCAAAGTTTGGATTTAGACCCAACATCATGATGTAAGCTAAATACACTCTCTACAATATATAAATTGTAATAGTTGAAAAATGTGAGCCCAAATCACAATTCTCTCTTACTATGACATCATGGACCTATGTTGATGTTTAGTGGGTTCCTCCATGTTTCTGCACCCAGGTTTGATGTATTTCATTGCACTTCCGGTCAAATAGATCCTCTAAGAATCCATTAATCTTAAATATTTGGATTAGGGCAAAAAATGGTATCTGAATTTTGTTTAACATTTAATTTCTGTGAAACAATTTGATGTTTATTTGTTTACCTCTTTCTTTCCTTTCTCCTTTGTCGTCAGAGTTGTTCAATTCAGACTCTGCCATTGCCCTGTTCTAGATTGAAGAGTTGACCCATTGGCATGACATACTTACCTAATGACTTCTCGAAGAAAGGGCTAGCCTGTTCCAGAGGTATAAAGAGTTTGCTGGCCTTGGGGTAACGGAAAGTTTTCTGAAGCACCATTTTTTGCCCCCAAGGTATCAGATAAAAAATGCCTTTGATGTGGCCTTATTTGTGTCCCTTCATCATTAGGAGGGTGTTTCATGGTCTGGGTTTGGCAAACCTGTGAGGTAAATGCTATGTACCGCATGGGGTTTGGGGGGCTTGTAACTGTAGTGGTTTCTATTGTGTCAACGTAATTCTATCTTCCAAGAATTCTATTTCACTGCTGGATCTTGAAGGGGGTTGGCTAGAGAAGCAACTGACAGGTTGGGAAAGTGAAAGTGATTAAGAGTCATGAATTCCTAAGGTGAATTGTAAGGAACTCAGTGTAAGCATAGTCATCACATATTGCCACCAATTTGAAGACTCATTTTATTAGGAGGGGCTATGGAGAAGACACCAGGGAAGCTAGGACCTTGAGCCATAGACAATGAAACAAAAATAGCACATAGGAACAGACACTGAGGAAACCCAGAGACTCATATAGACAACTTTTAAAACCTAGACTCTACCAATAATCAGAAAACATAAAGAAATGGATATATTTTGTGATATATGCTACATTCCATAGTTAAGTCAATACAGAATGTGCAATTGAAAATAAACTGTAACCCTTAGTGAAATAGAAGCAATAATTAAAAGTCGCCTATGCCCAGAAAAGGCCAGGGACAGATAGATTGAGTGCAGAATTCTACCAGATTTTCAAAGTATTATTAACACCAATACACTTCAAATTATTCTGCAAATAGAAACAGAAGGAACATTTCCTAATTATTTTTATGAAGCCAAAATTACCCTGATACTCAAAGTTCAAAGCTCATAGGAACTCACAGAGACTGAAACAGCAAGCTTAGGGCCTACACAGGTTCTCTGCATCTACACTATGGCTTTCACTCTAGTATAATATTACATTGGTCTGTGATAATGATTCACTTTGCTATTTCATGATCCAAATACAATAATTAAGCTTCTATTCTGTGATTCACAAGCTGAGTGTGATAAGAATACAGAGAAGAGCATTGTGTCTCTATGGAGTTTAAATTCTTAAGGGGAGCATAAGTAAACATCTGTAGTACTAATATTATTTTAGTGATATAAAAAATAATAGAACAGTGTAAGTTGGAAAGAAATGACAGTGGGAGTTTCCAGAAGGATTTTGCTGAGGAGGCAAGTAAAACAGCTGAGGATTGGAGAAATTCAGGTTAATTTAGAGTACAGTAAGGAAGCTAGATGTTTGGAGGAAATGAAGGTGATCTGAAATTAAGAAGGTGATTACAGCCCAGAGCAGCCTTCTGCATTTTATCCAGGGCAGAAACGTAGTTAAAGACTTTAAACATCATTTGTGGGATAAAATTAAGTGTTTCTGCTGTATTAAAAATAGACATCTACAGAACATGAGTGAAGGCTGAGACATGCGTGTGGAATTGTGTTCAATAGAGAAAATAAGAAGATAGTATGGTGTAAAACCAACAGAGATATAAATCTTTAGGTAGAGAGAGAGATGTGGGTCACAGGTATCCAGAAATTATGAGGGTCAGAGAGTAAAGAAGATAGAAAGATGAGCTGTAAAGTGTTCTAGGACTTATAAAGTAAGAAGGGAAAAGTCCACAGTACTACTGAGTTGAAGATGCCTGTGAGATAGGAGGGAGAGAAGAAAGGAAGTTATGAAGGTAAGTGGTGGGAGGCAAGCATTTCAGAGGGTCAGTGACCAAATCAGCTAATGCTATGGCTGAATGAAGCAGGTCAGGACAAGTGCTGAGATAGGTTTCTGGTAGGTTGGATCTGAGCACTCAGCGTTGATTTCTGAGGAAAGCTTGTGCTGAGACAAAATGTGAAGGGATATTTTTCTTTTTTTGTCTTCTCTTGTGTATGTGTGTAAAGGAGGTGGTATGTCTATGTGTACATATGTGTACACGTACTCTGGTTTGTGTGTGGATGTGTGTAGGTAAGAGGTCAATGGTCTACTACTTTCCACCCCATTCTCTGAAACGGTGACTCACTGAGCCTAAAGTTCCTAGTTTCTCCTAGACTGCCGGAAGAGTGGGACCCTGATAGTCTGTCTCTTACTGCCAGCATTGAGCTTTCAGACACAGTATTTACATTGACTTTGGTATGGATCACCAGGCTTGGTAGGAGGCATCTTTACCTATAGAACCATCTTTAGTGACAACTCTTTTTACCAGCACTGTGCATTAAGCATCACTGAGTCACATGCCCACTAGTTTTATTTCTAGAAGTCAGTTCTCTTTCCAGCCTTACCAGCTGGTTTGCAGGCTTTCCAGATGACTAATGGGCATGCTTCTGGGGTGATTCCTCAAAGGGTTGCTCACACACTCTGCTTATCTGGTCTCTGATATCTGTTTTACATATCATGACAAAAGATCATTAAAACTACCGATGTAATATTTTGATTCCAACCACCATTAGGAGGTTAACAAAAAAAAATTAGACATAAAAAAATGTTGGAGGTAGGAACTGCTAATGAGTACCCTTCTGCCATCCTTTATAAAATTTCTACACATTTAGCTATATGTATTTATAGCTAAATGCATAGTACATATCTACATAAATTATATATATATGTATACATATATAATTATATATGTGTATATGTATACATATATAAATTACATATAATTTATATATATGTATACATGTATATAATTTATGTAGATATGTAAGGAATTTAGGAATAACAAGCATGATAACAAACAGGCAGGAATGACACTGGAGCCTAATCTGGGAACTTTCTTTAATTTCACAAGCACAAGGCACACACAGAGACAGAGAGAGACAGAGAGAGACAGAGAGAGAGAGAGAGAGAGAGAGAGATCTGGGAATGATGGCAACTTTGGAAACTTTAAGCTCTCCCCTAATTGTGGTGTCCCTTCTCCACCAACATAGTTGGTGCACTGACAGGAGCCGTGCCGCACCCAATGGCACCTGTTGTTTTGTTAATTAGGCTAAGAGAGCCCGGTACCCCTACGGCCAGGTTCTGCACATCTTCTAGGTCACCCGGCTCCGCCCTGCTTACCAGAGGCCCACCTACGACCAGCCCACCTGCGCAACCTGAGAGATGTCATGAGACTTCAGGATTCCCGCCAAACTCCAGAACGCCTGCGCAGAAGACTGGGGGCGGGGCTTCCCTTCCTTTATCCCCAAATGCTTGTCCACCATTAAACAGTCATTCTAAGCAGAAGCAACCATGTAGCCTCGGAGTTCTTCTTTCTTCCCCCACTCCCTTAGTTTCATTTCAGCTTCGGGCCAATCCTCCAGGAACTCCGTCCACTGCGGGCAGTGGACCCCAACACCTAATGACATACCTCCTTCAACAAGGCCACACTTCTGAATCTATCTAGTAGATGTGGAAAAGCTGGATGACTACTGTTTAGGTTTTGTTACGTTTTTTTCCTCTTAAGAAAAAATTACAACCAGATGACTCAAAGGAAGTTTTCATGTTGTTCAAGTTTTTCTAAATGACCTAAAGAGAAGAGACCTGATGGCCTTCAGGAAGGTCACATCATAAATCAGTCAAATGCTTCAACTGTAAAGAAAAGGGAAACTAAAGCTCTGACTCTCCTCTGTATTCAAAGTTGTACACTAATAAGGTGAAGGAGTAGTAGCTGAGAGCTTATATCTTGTTCTAAAGCTTTAGGCATTGAAAGAAAGGGAAAGGGAGAGGGAGAGAGAGAAACATACAAATAGGGAGATAGACAAGAAAACAGAGAGACAGAGAGATTCAGGAGACAGTGAAATCAACTCATAATGATACAAGTATTTTTAAAGCTTAAAGCCCACCTCTGGTGACAAGCATCCTCCAACAAGAAAACATTTAATAGCTCATAATCCTTCCCAAACAGTACAAACAGCTTGGGACCAAATATTCAAACAGATGAACCCATCGGAGTCATTCTCCTTCGAACCACTATATCTGAGGAGAATTAGGCTGATCCAGATTCTACCCAAGTATTTTTCTTCCTTAACAAAAATTCATCTTTACCTCAATTTTCTCTAAGGAGACGAAAGAAAGAAAACAAACATGCGATTTCCTAAGAAAGCTTTTCAAAGTGAATGCATATACCTATAGTAGTCTTTGAGTAAGAAATTACTCATCTATTCATATTTTGATTGTGTGCCTTTAATCATCTATTGTTTTAATCTCAGTATCTGTCAATAAGGCTTTATGGTCTAGAACCTTTGTGAATGTTATTAACATTTTGTCATTAAGATGGACCCTGTCTTAGTCAGGGTTTCTATTCATAGACAAAACATCATGACCAAGAAGCAAGTTGGAGAGGAAAGGGTTTATTCAACTTACACTTCCACATTGCTGTTCATCACCAAGGAAGTCAGGACTGGAACTCAAGCAGGTCAGGAAGCAGGAGCTGATGCAGAGGCCATGAAGGGATGTTACTTTCTGGCTTGCTTCCCCTGGCTTGCTCAGCTGGCCATCTTATAGAACCCAAGGCTACCAGCCCAGGGATGGTCCCACCCACAAGGGGCCTTTCCCCCTTGGTCATTAATTGAGAAAATGCCCCACAGCTGGATCTCATGGAGGCACTTCCCCAACTGAAGCTCCTTTCTCTGTGATAACTCCAGCTTGTGTCAAGTTGACACACAAAATCAGCCAGTACAGACCCTAACTCCAAATGACTCTTGTTCTTACAAGAAGAAGAAAGAGATGGAGAAGGTATTGTGAGGCATACAAAGACAGGACATCTATGCAATGCTGAAGCACAGATTGCAAAGTGAGATGGACAAGTGAAAGGACAGCAAAGAATCCTATAGTCTATATTTTTTAAAACCTACTTAATAAGTGTACTTAAATGCTTTAACCTCCCTTTTAGCCCAACACACATCAGAGGCAGTGGACAGGAATGGTCAATAGGGTAAAGGAGGATGTGGACCTGTTTAGAAATAGTTCTTTGTGGCAAATCCACTTTGCTTGTCAGGAAAGTAGCACTAGAGTTCACACGAATCAGCAGTGGTGCCTCAATCCACTTGCAAACACCAATCACAAATCAGCCACTAGCCAGCCCAAATGATTCTTATTAATTTCCCCTCAGAAGTTACTATAAGTTCTTTGCCAATCTTCATTGATCACCCATAATGACAAAGTCTCAGCATTTGTAAGAGGACCTTCCTTTTCCCCCTTTGACTCCTCTTGGCCATGGCCAGCCTGCCTCTCTCTCTCTCTCTCTCTCTCTCTCTCTCTCTCTCTCTCTCTCTCTCTCTCTCCCATTTTCTACCTTCTCTCTTTCCCCAGCTGCACAGACTCTCACCTATGTAGGAACCTCTCTTCCCTCAGCCCTCTCTCCCATAACCCCGGGGCTACAGGGTGTGGCCCCGGGGCACCCAGGTTGGGGGCTGCCCCTTGTCCACCCCAAGTCGAGTGGGTCAGAGGATTGGATGCCACCCAGGGCTGAGTGGAAAGCATCTGGCAGCCTCCCATGTCTGCTTGTCCAGAGCATAGGAGGAACTCTGGCTGGACGTGGCTATGCTTTCTTCCCCCTCCTTCCCCTGCCCCCTTTTTAGTTCCCACAGGCAAGAGGTTACCTTATATGTCTCTCATGAACTGACAATCCTTAGACCAATGTCTGCCCTTTTCATACCAATACCCTTGAAGCCTTTGTGGCTCATAGCAACCAGATCTTGCTTGTTCTCTTCTATGTAAACCATATTCTCTACAGTCAATGTATCTGCTATTTTGAGCTCTGAATCTATTAGCCTTACAATTTCTTTGGAAATGACCAAATTCACAACAATTAAAGCATCCAGTATTTTGATTCCTGAAAATTCTAGCTACAGTTTGCCCAATGATATTGGCATTATGCTCCTGAGAACCAATACCAGTTATCTCCCTTATCCATTAATCTATTGGAGCTCATTGTGCTTTCAATGATCTGATTGCTGTCTTACATTTGGTATCTACATTTTCAAATGTCAATTTTTTTTTTTATCAATAACTGCCTGGTTTCAGGGTCTGATATGGCTCTATTTACAGCTGAACCCAGCCTCTGCAAGAATTCTGTAAATGATTCTGCGGAACTCTGTATTAGTAAATGAGCAGGATTTTTTTTTTCTCTGACTCCTCAATCATATCCCAAATTCTAAAATCTATAACACAACATTGTTCAATTATACCATCATCAGATCATAATTGTTCTTATAAATCAATACCCTTTAGCTAGACTTTAGTAACATTTTTCTCCCTTGCTAAATTATATTGTTCTATTTGGTGGCTTCATGTCTCCACCATGACAGCCACTATAACTGCTATCCAGCTTGTAGTACAGCTGACACCAGTTCCTTCTGAACCTGGGGAATAACCCTATGCTGCATAGGCTAATTATTTAGAATTTATTTAAGAAATAGAGAATGCAAGTCATATGACACAATAGCCTCTTTAAAATGCTTTAGATCTACCATTTCTATTGGATGCAAGGTCGATTCTTTATAAGCTCAGCCTCCAAAGATAGCAGACATCTGCTGCACAAAGCCTGGTAAAGTTGAAGGTACCCAGAGCAAATCCTTTTGTAGTGTACTTGTCAGAACCCACTGCCTAAATCAGTACTGCCTCCTGCTCTTCCCAGCCCCTTGTCTCATTGAGGTATTCTGGTTGACTGGCAGTGAAATTGTGTGGAGCAGCATGGGGTGGCAGTTTATCTTCCAGCCTAGTTTGCTTCCTCCATTTATCCTCTGTGCTAAATTCTTTGTCTCAGACATAAAGCCTCTTGTTCTCTTCCCATTGGCCCTTTTTGTTTTCAAAGAACTTCTACCTTTATCTACAGAGTCTCTAAGTGCTTAGCCCTCTGGAATCTACTCTAACAGAAGATAACTGTCAGTTTTTCCCCTAAACTTTTTCAAAATAGCATACATGAAAACTATGAAGCAAAAGAAACAAACAAAAACCCTCTAGGAATAAGGCAGGTGACCACCCAGCTTCAGCTGCTGCGACTTTGCCAACATTCTTAAAAAGCATTGGTAACTCATCAAAACTTAACTTTTCTTCTAGTATTTTAGAAGCAAAGTTATCCATAATGCCTAAGGCACACATGTAGGCTTAGGTTTTTCAAAACCTATTTTAATATGTTAATAAAACTGCTTTTATATGTTATCCTATTTTTTAAATTTTACTTAAGAAATTATGCAACTGTCTGTACTATTTTCTAAAATTATTTCATATAGTCACAATAGTAGTCTGTGCTAAAGTCTAAAGTTTGGTAAGTTAGTAAAAGTCATGAATATTAAATTACTTCTTGGATTTACCAATACTGCTTTGAAATTAATTTGGTTTCTTCTCATATGAATCTCTTTTGACCATCTTAGAACAGACAGACAGGCAGACAGAAATCAAAACATGAAAACAACCAAATATGTACTTCTCTCACCCTTCATCCTCTTACTGCTCTCTATCATTAAACTTTATTGAAAGGCGTATACCCTATATTATGTCATTTACTTACTGAAATATTTTTCACTAATACAAAAATGTATATAAAATAACTCTCTATCTACTACTAAAGAAGAACTTTCTACATGAATCTAATTTTGCAAAGATAATAAAAACTTCTTAATTAAAATTTACAGTATCCACCTCCCCCCCATCAATTCTTAAGTAATACAACAAGGTGTAACAAGCACCACAGGTCTTTTGAAAAGGACACATTGAAATAATTAACATAAAAGAATCTAGAATAAATACTTATACATTTTAAAACTTTAAATGGAGTTATCCTAAAATGTGGGACACTATCTCAATTAGTTGTACCACATACAACCAAATAAAACCTTCAGTACCACAAATAGATTATTTGTTGTTGAGTTGTCCAATGGGGTTCCATAGACCATCCCCACAATCACCAAACATTTCAGGATATTGTCAATGCTATTGGTTACTCTCCAAAATGTTTCAGTAAGACCCTATTGCTGAACACACCACATATTTGTTAGAACATGGAGATATTAAGCTCCTACTAAACTGGAAGGTTCATCCTCACAGACTAGTATTCATAGTGCTGGAATGTGCCATGCATGCTACTGGAAGAGAAAAGCAATCATCAGTCTCATTCAGATGTGAACCCTGAAAACTACAATAATGACCTCCCTTGCAATATATGTCCATGTATGCAATAGTGGCATCGATGTTAGGAGAATAGCCAATCACCTTTGTAATTAATGGATTTAAGGTTCACTCCAGGAGTTGGAGTGTAGGTACCTGATACCATCAGTGAGGCCAATAGCCTATCTCTATGTTATAGATCCTTGGGGAAACCCCACTATTAAACAGACACACCAGTAAAACCAATCAGTAAAACCAAACTAATGGTTTACTGTCATAAAAACAGGTTACGACATCCCTCAACCTTCATTAGAAAAGATATTTTGCAGCATAAATCAATTAACACAAAATTTAAAATTGGTCAGTGTGCAGAAAATAAGACATGTTGCAGCAATCATCCCCAAATCAAATATCTGTATTACACCTCTCCTTTCAAGACTCATGGATGTATGTTGAAGAGAGTATGAAAAGACTGTAGGAGCCAAAGGTGATAGGTGACTTCAACAAAGGTTCTAAATAATCACTTTAATTTTTTTCTAATAAAATTATATTTTATTTGCCTTTACATGCCAAGGTTGGAAAAACAAACTTGTATATGCAGAAGGGATTCTTCTCTGTCTTTTTGGAACATGGTAGAAACTTGGATCTTAAATTATTCAAGGGTCTTAGGAAAGCGCCTTTGCTCTTTGACTATGATTGACAATTGTCACTATCTGCAGTTTCTTTTCTGCTTGATATTTAACACTGCACGGGTGTTTCAACTTTAATTTTTGCCCTCAGTTCATGAAAATTTACCTCAAGAACCACTGCATTTTATATCTCTATTGTGCTCTTAAATGATGTCCTTACTATCACTCATATAGACTATTTAAAAGCTCTTTTATACTCTATTTTTGCCCAATCTGTCTGACCTGATTCCCTCTTCATGGAGCTGTACTTTAAACATAAATGTATGGATTTATCCTTATCCTCAAATATTCTATGATTTTTAAACTGCAATAGTTTCTCCACCTTTTGCTTCTACTTCAGAATTTATTTGACCCCCTCTTGCCTTTATTTGATCTTGCATGTACAATAAGTTAGGATCAGGAGACTGATGTGTTCTTTTATCAAAGATAACAGAAGTCTGAGGGCTCAAACACCCCAGGTCCAGAAACTATAGGAAGTAGAGGAAGTTTCTAAAACCGGTGTCAAGTTTGTATGTTCTTATTGAATTAGTCAAATAAAATCCCTGCAGAGGGTGTCACCAATCCAATATTACATTGTCCTAGTTATTTTCTATTGCTGTGAAGAGACATTATGAGCAAGGAAATTTATTTTGAAAAAATATGCATTAAGTTGGGGTCTTACAATTTCACAGGGTGACTCTATCTATGACCGTCATGGCAGGGAGCAAGGCAGCAAGAAGCCAGAAATGGTGTCAAAGAAGTACCCTAGAGTGTGTATCTAATTCACAACAATGAGACAGAGATATAGAGAGATTTGGCTTAGTGAGAGCTTATTAAACTTCAAATCCCACCTTTTCAACAAAGTCATACCACCTACTCCTTTCCAAAGAATCCACTAAGGACCAGTCATTCAAAGATATGGGCCTATGGGTAACATTTTCATTTAAATATCCTCACACATCTGCATTCCTAGAGAAGGGTGGATGCACTAAAGACTTTGCAAATACATCATGTGGGGTCAAAGGTCCTGAATTCTTTATGGTATCTATGTGGATGAATGTGTGTCCCTTCAGAGTTGAAGTCAAACTATTGTTAATGGAATGCTGACAGCATATTAACCTGCTGAGTGAAAGGTTTGAGGGAAAAACATCAGGATGAGGTAAGAATGAAACTCCTATCAGCCTGATTTAGGTAACAGACTCTGGACCAAGACTTTTGCGAGTCTGACATTAGCCCATATATTTTTGCCACATTTAAGGATAAGACAATTTTGGGAAAAAATGTTTTAAATAACAATTAACTCAGCTTTGTAAGTACAACAACATAGAACATATATATGCTTAAATTGAAGTTCTTTACAAAGTACAGATGACTTCTTTTGTAAGATGAGTTGCTGTTGACATAGAAACAATGCTCAAGATAAGGGTGTAGGGAGAACCACCAAGGCAGACACAGTATCTGTGTAGAGTAAGAATGACATCTTTTAGAAGGATGAATTTTATGATCTAGAAGCAATGCTTAAGGTTTTAAGGATGAAGGGATTTAGGGATAAGGAAAGTATAAATTCTAGAAAATATGGGCAGATCCTGGCTTATCAGATAGCAAAGGAACACTAAGTTGTAAACTACATTCATTGCCAGAAAACCTCTTTCCTTTGAAGAATGTCTGCAAGTTTAACTTTCCTGGCTTTTCCAGTGCTTATCTGTGTGCAAATCACTTCTTGCTGTCTATGTTAGGGCAATAGGAGGGAGATGATTCAGCAGGATATGTGAGGAGGTATGAGAGAGCAATGGAAGTAAAATGTCCAAAATTCCCTCTATACATGCATGAAAATCTCAAAGACTAAGGTTTAATAGGATGTGTGGTATACAGGGACAGAAGCTGATCAATGACATTTTGTTGTTGTTGTTGTTGTTGTTGTTGTTGTTGTTGTTGTTGTTAAATAATCTGAGTGGGGGTAATCTTGTATTGGGGGGGGCAAATCATGGACCTTTGCTATCTATAAGTTTAATTATAGATGTGGTAGAAATATAGACATGGGTAGAAGTACATATCTGTTTGTGTATTTCCTAATTTCTTAGTCTTTTTGATATCTATAGTACAGATATGAGTGGTGGTCACAGGAAAAGAGCAAGCACTGTAATGTAAGACAGAGACCTGCCTTATTGACAGAGGTTCCGATCTCTAAGAGTTTCCAGTTCATTCCTGGAACTGAAGTTCTATATGTAAGAAAGGTGTAGAAAACATTTGGAGGGATACTGTATTCTGGTGAATTAGTCTCATATTACTAAAGAGTGGCATTTCTTTACTCTCCAAGCTCTCAGCTTGGATTGTGTACTATTTGAATAATTGGGTTTCTAGGGAAACAGTACGTAGAGAAGAGGTACTGTATCCATTTCTTTTCCCCAGAAGCATTTTCTGCACTAAACCTTTGTTCACTTGTCCCCAAATATAAAATACTAAGAATTGAGGATGCTGACATTTGCTGATGATTGCAGCAAGGTTTGTTATAGCAAATTTGCCAGGTCAGCTGGCATCTGCTACCACCCTCACCTAAGTAACAAGGGGACCTACCTAGGAACTACTTCTATGTAGGGAAGCCAACCAACAGAGAGCCCTTACAATATAGAAAGACTTCAGTTTTGTTTCAACTTATAACAAACACCAACCCAAAGGTGAGCAAACTGTCAGAATGAGTTCTGCCAGACATTGGCTCTGCTGGCAGACCCATGAGAGTAACAAGCCAGAACTCAAGTTCAAGACCAATCCTATGGAAGACAGTCGGGAATTACAGAGAAATTAAATCAGCAGTCAAAGCCAGCCATCCTGCACACAATGCCATTTGTTTTATAACTGTTAAATATCCTTTCTGTAGAGACTATAACACAATGACATTACAACACAGAGGAGGTTTCTAGGCATGACCCACAAGGGATTGATTCTGAAAGGGGAAGTAGGAATTTGCAACTTTCAGGAGAGGCTACATATGGCACCGGATATGGGGATAATTTGCAGGCTGTTTATAGACTGGCTAATTTAAGTAATTATAACTCCATAGCATAGGCTGTCCCTAGTTATCTGGCATTTGGAGCCTTGTATGATCAAAATTGGTGTATAGGGCTCATAAAGTGAAAGCATCAGGGTTTGAGTCTGGATGTGCCAGCGCATTTCTAGGTAAAAATAATACTCAAAACAAAAAGAAAAACAACACACTTACTACATTTGTTAAAAAGACTTGTTCTTAAGCCACAGGCCAGGTCTCTGAAATAATTTTCAGGAGTCTGGAAATGAGAAGGTCTCCAGGGAAGCCTGTTTATAGTAAGGAGTATGGATCACAAGCTAGGCTCACGTTTGGTTTGGAAGGATGAATCTGGCAACTGTAACCCTATACCTCTACATTACCTCTTATACCCCAGCCTTCTTATTGGGAAACTCGATAGAACAACACTACCCCTGTCCTGATCTCTCACTAAATATTAATTGAGATAACCTTATGACATGCCTAGAGCAATGGTTCTTAACCTGTGGGTCACGACATCTTTGGAACTCAAACATTTACAGAGGTTGCCTGAAACCATCAGAAAACACAGATATTTACATTATGATTCATAACAGTAGCAAATTTTCACTTATGAGGTAGTAATAAAGTAATTTTATGTCAGTAATCACCACAACGTGAGGAACTATATTAAAGAGTCCCAGCATTAGGAAAGATGAAAAGCACTGGCCTAGAGTATTAACCATCTACAATTGCTTATAGTGACCTTAGACAATCATGAGCTTTAAAATAGTTTTTAAGGAGAGGACTGAAGAAGACTGAAGGACGTCTAGGCAAGTTTGTCAAGACAACATGGCCCTGACATGAACACCAAGCCTAGATCAAGATGGCTGATAGACATCAGGTTGGCTATGAGTCAGCACAAAATGGCTAACATCAGATGATTGGGGAACCTAAGAGTAACCAGTGATACAATCTGTTCTAAGTCTATTCCTGACCAGATGATGTTTTGTGAAATTTTGGGTAAGTACAACCTTGCATCAGAGTTGTGTTCCATACCTTAACCCTTTACCTTTGTCAGCTAGTCTGTGAAGATCATTCTGTGCCGATGTGTAGTCTGTGTACCTGTCCTTGTTTCAGTGAAACCCATGTATGCCAGCATGTAGTAGGTGCCTGCCAGAATCCTTCTTCTTAGCACTTCATGTGCCTCTGACTCCTCAAATTATCTTTAATATCCTGACCACACAGGAAGCTCCTCTGCTCCTAGTGTCAGAACTTGGACCTTACAAGGGGAACTCTAAAACTTAAGCATTTTATAAAATTTCTTTTTCTTTTTTATTGGATATTTTCTTTATTTACATTTCAAATGTTATTCCCCTTCCTGGTTTCCCCTCCATAAAACACCTTCTCCCATCCCCTCCCCCATTCCCCTACTCACCAACCCACTTCCTGCTTCCTGGCATTTCCCCACACTGGGGCATAAAGCCTTCACAGGACCAAGGGCCTCTCCTCCCATTGATGTCTGAGTAGGCCATCCTTTGCTACATATGCAGCTGGAGCTACCATGTGTACTCTTTAGTTGGTGATTTCATCCCTGGGAGCTCTGGGGGTACCCAAGGAGTCAAGGGGTTTGCAGCCCCATAGGAGGAACAACAATATGAACTAACCAATACACATGGTATTTGTCAGGCAATGATAGAGCCTCTCAGAAGACAACTATATCAGATTCCTATCAGCAAGCACTTGTTGACATCCACAATAGTGTCTAGGTTTGGTGATTTTATATGAGATGGATCCCCAGATGGGTCAGTCAATAGATGGTCAGTCCCACATCCCCTAAAGAAATAGACACAGTTATTAATAGTCTCCCAACTCAAAAAAAAAAAAAAAAGGCCAGGACCAGATGGGTTTATTATAGAGTTTTATCAGACCTTCAAAGAAGACCTAATACCAATACTCCTCAAACTATTCTACAAAATAGAAACAAAAGGTACTATACCCAATTTGTTCTATGAAGCCACAATTACTCTGAAACATAAACCACAGAAAGATGCACCAAAGAACAGAACTTCAGACCAATTTCCCTTAAGAATATAGATGCAAAAATACTCAATAAAATTCTTGCAAACTGAATCCAAGAACACATCAAAACTATCATCCATCATGATCAAATAGGCTTCATTTCAGGGATGCAGGGATGGTTCAATATATGGAAATCCATCAATGTAATCCACTATATAAACAAACTCAAAGGAAAAAAAAAACATATGATCATCTCATTAGATGCTGAGAAAGCATTTGACAAAATCCAACACTCATTCACGATAAAAGTCGTGGAAAGATAAGGAATTCAAGGCCCATACCTAAACATAGTAAAAGCAATATACAGCAAACCAGTAGCCAACATCAAACTAAATTGAGAGAAACTTGAAGCAATCCCACTAAAATTAGGGGCTAGGGAATGCTGCCCACTCTCTCCTTACCTATTCAAGATAGTGTTTGAATTCCTAGCCAGAGCATTAGACAAGAAAAGGAGATCAAATTGATACAAATTGGAAAGGAAGAAGTTAAAATATCACTATTTGCAGATGATATGAACATATACTTAAGTGACCCCAAAAATTCCACCAGAGAACTCCTAAACCTGATAAACAACTTAAGCAAAGTAGCTGGATATAAAATGAACTCAAACAAATCAGTAGCCTTCCTCTACAAAAAGAATAAAATTTCAATTAAAAAGATCATGATACTTCATTGGGTTTAGAGAAATGCTAATTAATTGTGTGTGTGTGCGTGTGTGTGTGTGTGTGTGTGTGTGTGTGTGTATGTTTGTGTGTGCTTCTTCATGATTTATTTTAGCAACTTCTGATCAGATTGAGCAAATCCATTCGATTCCATCCTGGTTTCAAATAAGCCACTTTGATATTTGAGGAGGGGACTTTTATCATCTTAAATTTTTAAAAAAACTATTCTGATAGTACATATTTTATAAGGTAAAAGGTTTAATCTTCATTGCATTACGAGGAAATTGATCAGCATTAGCTGGAAATGCTGAAGAAAATTTATTGATGCCTCTAAGATCTATTTTCACCCTTTCGCCTCTTTGTCACAGCGAATGAAAAACTACCCAATACTATGCTAGTGGTCTGAAAAACAAAAAACAAACAAACAAAAAAACCAAAACAACAATCAAAACCTGTCCTTTCCCATTTAAAAGAAAACTAGATTGTTTTATCCTCTCGTGAAATGAGGCCTCATTAACCATGGAAAGACACCGATGTCCTCTAAAATTAAATTTCTTTATTTTTCATGTTTTTTTAGGTGAATATAAAAACCATGTACCTTGAATATGTGCAAATGTGATAGTTTGATATATGTAAACATTTCAAAGGGGTTACTGTAATCAAACTAGTTAACATGGCCAGTATCTCATTTATCTACCTCTCATAACTGTGTTGGGTACATTTCATGTACCATTAACAAAAGTTATTTTAAAAGAATTGTAAGATTTATACTTTTTATTCTGCTATATAAGGTATTATCTGGTTTTTATCTTTTTATTGAATTACAATTTTATTTTTCTAGAATGTATTTGTTAAGACAAAAGTACGTTTTTGAGCACTAATTTTATTGTAGTGACCATTGAATAAAATAAATAAATATCTACCTGACTTCCCATCTAATTGGTCAAATTAGAAAGAATTTTATTTTAATTTTCTTTATTAGTTATTTTATTTATTTTCATTTCAAATGTTATTCACCTTCCCAGTTATCTCTCCACAAATCCCCATTCCATCCCCACTCCCCTTGCTTCTATGAGGGTGCTCCCCTACCCACCCATGCACTCCAGTCTCACCAACCTAGTATGGAGCATCAGGCTTTACAGGACCAAGGGCCTCCCATATCATTGATGCAAGGTAAGGCAATCCTCTGCTACATATGCAGCTGGAGCCATGGGTCCCTCCATGTGTATTCTTTGGTTAGTAGTTAAGTCCTTGGGAGCTCTGGAGGGTCTGGTTGGTTGATATTGTTGTTTTTCTTATGGGGTTGCAAACCACTTCAGCTCTCTCAGTCCTTCTACTAACTATGTATTTCCTTTAGATAGGAGCAATTAGGGGTTTATATTTTGAGATGGAAGAGTGTTCCCATCCCTCTAATGGGGGCCCTGCTTAACCTCTGGATATGGTCTCTACACTTTTTCTCTACTCTTTGTTGGGTATTTCAGCTAGTATTACTTGAGGATCCAGCTATACCACTCCTGGGCATATACCCAAAAGATGCTCCAACATATAGCAAGGACACATGCTCCAATATGTTAATAGCAGCCTTATTTATGATAGTCAGAAACTGGAAAGAACCCAGAAGTCCCTTGACAGAGGTATAGATACAGAAAATATGGTACATTTACACAATTGGAGCACCACTCATCTATTAAAATCAATGACTTCATGAAATTCACAGGCAAATGGATGGAACTTGAAAATATCCTGAGTGAAGTAACACAGTCACAAAAGAACACACATGGTATGTACTCCCTGATAAGTGAATATAAGGCATAAAAGCTCCGAATACCCATGATACAACTCACAGACCATATGAAGTTCAAGAAGGAAGATCAAAGTGTGGATGCTTCAGTCCTACTTAGAAGGAGGAACAATATAATCATGGGAGGTTGAGGAAGGGAGGGACTTGGGAAGGAGAGAAGAGTGGGAGGGACTAAAAGGGGAGCAGGTGTGAGAGAAGATGGGGGAGATGTACAGAGGGACAGGAAATTGAACAAAGGTGTGTAGCAGTGAGGGCTGGGGGGCTGGGGGTAGCCACCAGAAATACCTAGATGCCAGGAAAGCAAAAGGCTCGCAGGACACAATGGGGATGATATTAGCTGAAATAGAAATTTTAATAGAAACTGTTTTAAACTCTTCATTAAGAGAGAAATGCTTTCAGGTACCTCAGTCACTGAATTGATGAGAGTATGTGATTTTTTTAATTGTCTAAACTTACATAGTAAAATTCCAATAAAACATTAGAAAATGAATAATCTTTACTATCTTGTGTGTCATTGTTCACAAAATTTAAAAATTTAGATTGTGTTACTTAACAGGTATTTAAAATACTTCTTTAAAGATAAGAGCTCCTTGTTACATCTCCATAAACATACAGCCTGAGACTTTGAGTCTGTAACACTTTGTAATATCTAATTTCATCTTATTAAGAAAATACAAGGAAAGACCACCCAGAGACTGCCCCACCAGGGGATCCATCCCATAAACAACCACCAAACCCAGACACTATTACATATGCCAGCAAGATTTTGCTGACAGAACCCTGATATAGCTATCTCTTGTGAGGCTATGCCAGTGCCTGGAAAATACAGAAATGGATGCTCACAGTCATCTATTGGATGGAACACAGGGCCCCCAATGAAGGAGCTAGAGAAAGTACCCAAGGAGCTAAAGGGGTCTGCAACCCTATAGGAAGAACAATAATATGAACTAACCAGTACTCCCCTCCCTGCCCCAGAGCTTGTGTCTCTAGTTGCATATGTAGCAGAGGATGGCCTAGTTGGCCATCAATGGGAGTGCATGGGCTGGGGAGCAGGGCAGGGGGAGAGTATAGGGGACTTTCAGAGAGGAAACTAGGAAAGGGGATAGCATTTGAAATGTAAATGAAGAAAATATCTAATTAAAAAATTAAAAAATAAAAATAAAATAAAAAATGTATACTAGAAAACCAAAAAAAAATAAAAATAAAAGAAAGAAAATACAATATTTTTTTACACATTCAGAACAGTGACTGAAATGCAGTATGCGTTCAAAGATTGCTTTTTATATACTAAAAATGTCCCATTTTCCTAGGTGTTTAACATCATTGATCACCTAGTGCCTTGGGTCCTATTTACAGATGCCAATAGTCAAGTAATCTAAATATATGCAGGAAGCCTAACAGTCATTGTGTAAGTGCTATGCAACGAAAGCAGCCTGGTAGATTTTGTGGTATTTATTTCATTATGACCATCTATGGAAGAAATAGCCAAGACAGTACCATCATCACATCCTGGCCACCTTTGGCTTGTCAACATTTACAGATCCAAGTCTTGGCTAATGTCCAAAATACCTTTTTCTGTACACAGCACAATCAGGGCTAGGCATTACATGTTAAATATTATGAAGGAAATTTGTTTGTAAAAACAATATATGTGGAGATCAACAATTTGAAAATTTATGTGTCAAAACTGTTATAGACATCTTTTAGTACAAAAACTCCAGATGGCTTCACCATTTTTAGTTTATTCTCTTTGTTATGTAACAATCATTAACCTCCCCTCTCCAAAATACCAGCTCTGACAAACTTAGAAAGCCTTAGAAAGGATGGCTGTAATGTGCTCTGTGTGAATAGTTGGAACCAGTTAGAACTGAACTGCACTCACCATCATCCCTGCATGACATTCAATTCTGAGTACCAGCATATGGGCATTCTATATCTTTGTCCTCCTCAATGAATTGATAGAAGTCAGTAATTGATTATTTATACTTCCAGGGTTTAAAATTTAAAAGGCATGTATGCAAAGATAATCAATATTTAAAATATTAATGTAGAATATGTATATATATATATATATATATATATATATATATATATATAGAGAGAGAGAGAGAGAGAGAGAGAGATTTTAAAGAAAAACAAAACAAAACAGAACCTCTCAGCTTCTAGATTATTTATTTATTTATTTATGTACTCATTTACATCTTAAGCCACTAATTATTTGAGTTTTATAATCCTCAACTTTTCCTCATTTCTACTTGCCCAGGAAAATTATATTTGAAGTCTAAACAAAATAATTCATCATGCATCAACTATATCTGGAACAGATTCCCCTAGACAAAATTTGCTTTGTAGCCCAGGCTGGCCTCAAATTCCTGATCCTCTATCAGCCACCAGAATGCTGGACTTAAACATGTCACTATACACAGTTTTTTCTTTCTTTCCCATTCGTTTGATGGCTTGTTTATGTTTATATTTAGATAAACAAATTTAGATAAATTTTCTGAGATAGCGTTTCTCTGTATAACAGCCCTTGGTATCCTGGAACTCACGCTATAGTCTAGGCTGTCTTCAAACTCAGAGATCCATCTGCCTTGCATAAGTGCTGGGATTAACATCTTATCCTACAACTGTCCAACTTCAGTCTATTTCAGAAGCATCATAGCTATAATGAATTCTCCTTATGTAATTATGAGCTCATTCAATGATATGTCACATCTGGCTTTCAGGAAACAATGGTTAAATGTCCAAGAATTTTGTGGGACAGTTATTAAACAAAGCCATAATGAAACATTAAAATGTATAAACTAGTAAATTATATAGCTCACGAGTGTAACATTGTCTAATGATCTTAGGATGTTTTATATTATCTTAGCTTGAAATTGCTTACATGAATTACACGGGTGTGGTGGCAATGCTCTGTACTGTTGAACCAATGGGACTTTCTTCCCAAATCTGCATCTAGTGACATAATGTTAAGAACTGGGAAGTGACAACCATGGTAAAGTCAAAGCACATAAGTCAGCAAATTGCACAAACTGGGGCCGTCAACCTTGTACCTGACAGTCACTTGTTACATCTTATTTGTGACAGAAAATACAAAAAAAAATGATTGTGAAACATCTGCTCATGCAATTGACTAAGGAACTGTTGTAAAAAGTGAATGTCCCCCTCTTCATGGGATATGTCACCATGCCATAGTAACCAGCCATAAGAACTGCGAAGAGCATAGCTTATATTATAATTTGTATTATAAATACATATGACAGAGTTCTTGTTAGAATAAATAATGTGATAAATTAATAAATAAGGTGAAATAGAAAAGTCTTATCTACTGAAGATTCCCAAATAACTAGTGGAATCATTTCTGCACACAATGAAACAGGAGTCTGCTCCTTAAATGGGGTAAGCATCCAGTGTCAATGTTCTAAAGTCAGAAGACTGTATTTGGGACTTCTAACTTTGACTTAGTATAGAGTTTACCTAATATGGAAATTTTGGGCTAAGCCAATATTTTCTGCTAGAGAAGCTGCAAGTAAAACTAATATTTGTCTGGACTTAATTTATAGATGAGGCTAACAATTAGACTAGAGTTATAATCTGTCCAGTGACACAAATATGATTTAAATATATTTTAAATAAATATGACCTAAATGTGCTTCTTTAAAAAGCTATTTATACCAGTTTCAAAATTAATTATAATTAATGCTTATGTTTTGCTGAAGTCTCTAGGTTTTGAGACACAAATGTTAATTGTGTCCTTTAAGACAATGCCTTTAATTACTTTTAGCAAGTTAACAGGCTTAATATAATTTAAAAAATAAAAATAAAACACCAATGAATGTCCTGGTGAGATGGATCAGCAGTTAAAAGCATTCACTGTTCTTCCAGAGTATCTGGGTTTGATTTCCAGCATGTACACGGCTGCCCACAAGCACCTGTAACTCCAGTTTCAAGGGATCTGATGCCTTTTTCTGGCCTACACAAGTATTGAATGCATTTGTTATGAAGACATACATACAAATAAAATGCACATAAAGTAAAAAATAATAAAACAATGGTGAAATCCTTTTCCTCAGTTGCATATTTGGTGGTACTTTGTTTAGTTTTTGTTTTTGTTTTGTGGGGGTTATTTTATTTTGTTTTTCTAAAATACCCAAATCCACAGCACTCATTTCAAATTTACCTTTTTGTGTTCAGGCTTCTGTCATCACTACATTTTATAGTTTTGTTCCTTAGTATGTGTTCAGACAAGAGTTTTTACTGTCACCTTCCTCTTTATAGTGCTGTGTGGCCAGGGAAACTTATCACTATTTTATGTGCTTCTAACAGAAGTATGCTCAAACCTTAAAATTCATTTTTTTTAATGTGACCTGACCAATAGTTTTAAGAATTAAAGCATTTTCTTGGGCTTGAGATAATACTACAATTGTAAGTACTAAATATGTAATGAAAGAGACATATGTCAGGAAATAGCAGAAGCGAAGTACTGATAGAGATCAATGCATAACCTCAGGAACAACAGGATAGAAACTGAAACAACAACACTCAAACTCAGAAATGGCAGAGGGGACATTACAGTTAATATAGAAAGCCATCAGAACATAAAAGAATGCTACAGACAATATCATACCAACAAATTGTATAACTTAGAAAAGGATGGATAAATCTTTGACACATAAATCCTCCCAAGATAGAATCACAATGAAGTAGAAAGTCTGAATAGAACAATAATAAATAAAAAAAAAATAAGCCAGTATTATTCATTGCAAAAGGCCAGGATCTAAAGGACTTCATGCCTGCATTCCCCCAAACAATTAAGAAACCTTAATAATGCTCTTGTTTCTCAAACTTCTTTTAAAATTTGAAGAAGAAATCTTTATTAGTTACTCTTCTCCATTGCTATAATAAAAATAGCACCACCAATACAACTTATAAAAGAAAACGTTTAATTGGAACTCAACAGTTCCAAAGGCTTGGAGTCCATGATAGTTGAGTGAGAGGAGGTGGCAGGTGGCAGATGTAGCAGCTGAGAGCTCACAGCTCAGACTCAACCAGGAGGCAGAGACCTAACTTCCAATGGTGTGAGACTTTTGACACTTCAAGTCTGCTTCAGGATCATATTCATCCATCACTGCCTCTCCCCCCACCATCTTACTGTCCCCTCACCCCATCATCCTACCAACTTCATATCTTCTTTTAAAGTAAATATTAATAGTCCCTTAAATTCAATTAGTGCTTTCATATGTGCATAAATGTGCTACCATCTGCTGGAGTACAGGCAACATGTCAGAGACCTAGTCCTCAAAGAAGAGTGATTCTCCTTCCCCCCAGCAGCCCCACCCATAGTAGAGGAGCTTTGGCAAATGAGGGGTTACTCACACTTACTTATACTAAGCACTTTGATCAGGTAGGAGTCTCTGCATTAACTACTTCACACTATAAAAGGAAGCTTCTCTGAGCAAGGTTTAAAGCAGCAGTAATTCTGGGAGTAAACATGAATATTTAGAAGGCAGTTTGACAGCATGATAATTTAGTAAATTAACAACAATAGGTTTCCCCAAAGGGCCTATTGTTTCCCTAGTCATGGGCTATTTTTTACAGTACAGTGCCAGTTATAAAATCCCTCCTGTGTAGCAGGTCTCATCTCCAATTAGAATGTGGTTGGTTACTTCATCACCATTACACCATCACTGAGCCTGACTGACTACCTCTAGTCAGCAGGCCATTATAATAGCATGCAGAGTCTAATGCTGGGTAAGGCAATTGATATCCTTTATCCTCCAGCTCCTTCCATTGCTCTTTTGGCTCCGGGAAAGCTAGAGAGCAGGGAGAGTTTCCTGGTCAGGTTAAGATCGATTTCTCTATGGCTTGTAGAAAATAATAAGAAGTGGTTTTAGCAATAGGGTATTGCCATCTATTCTGGTTAGTTGTATGTCAACTTGACACAATGTAGAATCACTGGAAAGGAGAGAGACTCAACTGAGAAAATGCCTCCATAAGATTCAGTTGTAAGGTATTTTCTTAATTAGCGATTAATGGAGGAGGGCCCAGCCCATTGTGGGTGGTGCCATTCCTGAGTGATGGTCCTGGATTCTGTAAGCTGAACAAGCCATGGGGAGCAAGCCTGTAAGCAGCATGGCCCCTGCACCAGCTCCTGCTGCCAGGTTCCTGTTCTGTTTAAGCTCCTGTCCTAACTTCCTTGGATGATGAACAGTGATAAGGAAGTATAATAAGGAAGTATAAACCCTATCCTCCACATCTTACGTTTTGGTCATGGTGTTTCATTTCAGCAATAGAAACCCTAACTAAGAGACCATCTATATGCAGTGGGTGACCAAGAGCAATGGCAATAGCTTAGGGTGTTTGGGGTGCCTCTGGCTCCCCAACAAATAACTCAATAGGAGGTATGCTGTGCTAACAGAGATTGGTACTGAGTGACCAGTGTCTATGGGGACAGTGTTGTTCAGCAGTGTATAGTACTTAAATCTCTCTTTTCACACATTTAATTTTATCTTTTTAATTATTTTATTTTAATTAAAATATAAATACATTATTTTTCCCTTCCCTTTCTTCCCTTGCAACCCTTCACTTATCTTCCTCCGATCCTTCCGTATCCTTATTTATATTCTGTCTCCAATTATTGGGCTCTTTATTATTACTACATGTATTTATTCATAAATGTATAAATATTACATGCTGAGTCTTTGATATTGCTGGTATGTGCATGATTTCAGGGCTGACAGTTGGTACTGGATAACCAATTAGAGAACTCATCCTTTGGGAAAATTAGTATTTCTCTCTCAGCAGTCATTAGATGCTGGTAGTCCTTTGTTTAGGAGTGAGGTCCTGTGAGACTCTTCCCTTTTATATTAGCATGTCTATTTCTGTTGCCATTTTAATTTTTCAAAGAACGTTGTACTATAGAAATAAGTATGGAAAATCTTCAAAGCTGAAAGTAGATCTACCACAAGATCAAGCTACACTATTTTTGGGCAAAACATTCTACATCTTCCAACAGTGATATTTGCTCATTCATGTTTATTGCTGCAATATTTATAATATCCAGAAATCACAAACAGACTAGATGTCCACCTACTAATGAATTCCACTTACACAATGGAATGCTATTCAGATGTAAAGAAAAATGAAGTTATAATATTTTCAGGTAAGTGAAGGTAACTAAGTAAAGTCAATATTGCATACTTTCTCTCTCATGTAGATGTTGTCTTCTATGCTTTGGATATGTGTGTTTCATTTAGAGTACCCACAGAGTTTAGAGTGCTAGTAAGGGACCAGGGGAGAGGAATGGGGGCTTTTAAGGAAGAGGAAATCAGATATGACCTTATAAAGGGATAAAGGGAAATTAGAACAGGCTAATTAAATGGGATAAAGGATGAGTTGGAAGAGTAGAGGAGGGAAGATGCAGAGAAATAACTAATACTGAAGCCTTTTTGAAAAGTCATATGGAAACCTACTACTATAGATATTTCCTAAAAATATATAAATATTTTATATAAATATGAGTTTAAGAAGAGTTACCATGTAGTGAGGGCACAATACCTCAATTAGTCATAATATGCTACCGAATACAATCCCCAGTACCAGAAAAGGATTGCAACATTTTGAGTCATTGGCTAATGGATTTCTATGGACATATCACCCAAGCATTATAGGTTACTACCATTGTTATTGGATTCCTTGTAAAACTTAATATTAATTTCTATTTTTTAAGTTAGCCTAAAAGCTAGTGGACTTGAAACTGTGTATTCAAATTTAAATATATATATATATAAATATATATATAAATATTATATAGTATTTGCTACCCTCTCATCTCTTAATCTCCCCAAGCCCAGTTAAATCTTTAACCGTTAGTTTACCCCCGTTTTTCTTTATTACTGTGTTCTACTATCAACTTTAACTAGATTTTACCCCCTTGGGAAAATTGTTGATCTATTGCTGTGAAAAAAATCCATTATCAAGGCAAATAACAGAAGAAAACATTCAATTTGTGACCTACTTAGAGCTTCAGAGGATTAATCTATTATCATTATGGTGCTGATCATGGTAGGCAGGTAGGCATGCTGCTGGAGAAGTAATTTAGAGCTCATCCTGACTCATAGACAACAGTCAGAAAGAGCAGGCCTAACAAGGTCCTTTGAAACTTCAAAGACCACTCACTCCCAGTGCCACACCTCCTCCAATTAGACAACACTTACTTCAACAAGAGCATGCCCTCAATCCTTCTAGCATGGTTCAACTGGGGCTGAAGCAGGCAAACATGTTAGCGTATCCAGGATGGAGAATGGCATTCTCATTCTAACTACCACATGCAGGTTAGGGTATTGCCATGGTTTTGCATGCACCCATCATTTTGCTTGAGCCTTCTGCTAACCAATCACTTCCATACACTCTAATAGAAGAGTCTTTAACTTCAGGTTTTATTTAATTCAAACTTTTCAAGATATCAACATCAGCCATTTTCCCCCAACTGATTTCTCATAGTGAGTATGACATGCTGAACCTTGGAAGAGAAAATCTCAGTTGAAGAATTTCTTCCTGAACTGGCTTATGGAGGTGTCTGGGTCACATTTTCTTAATTGCAAATTAATTTAGGAGAGCCAAGCCCACTATGGGTACACCAACACTAGGCAGGAGGACTTGAGGTCTCTAAGAAAGGTACCCGGGAACAAGTCAGTAAGCAAAATTTCTCTGTAGTTTCTGCTCCACGTGCTTGTCCTGTCATCCCTTATTATGAGCTATAGCAAGTAAGATGAAATAAACAATTTCTTCCATAATTTCCTTTTGGTGCTGGTATGTATCACAGCAACAGAAAGCAAAACACACTGAGACTGCAGAGAAATCCAGCTTCTCAGAGGCTGAGCTGTTACAAGTCTTGGAAGTTCTTAGGCAAATGGATGGAACTAGAAAATATCATCTTGAGTGAGGTAACCCAATCACAAAAGAACACACATGGTATGTACTCACTGATAAGTAGATATTAGCCCAGAAGCTCAGAATACCCAAAATACAATTCACAGATTACATGAACCTCAAGAAGAAGGAAGACCACAGTGTGGATATTTCAGTCCTTTTAGAAGGGGGATCAAAATACCCATGGGAGGAGATACAGAGACTGAAGGAAAGGTCTTCCAGTGACTGTTCCACCTGGGGATCCCTCCCATATATAGTTATATAGTTACCAAAACCCTGACACTATTGCTGATGCCAAGAAGTGCTTACTGAAAGGAGCCAGATATAGCTGTCTTCTGAGAGGCTCTGGCAGTGTCTGACAAATACAGAATTGGAGGCTCACAGCCATCCATTGGACTGAGAACAGGGTCTGCAATGGAGGAGCTAGAGAAAAGAACCAAGGAGCTGAAGGGGTTTTCAGCCCCATAGGAGGAACAGCAATATGAACCAACCAGTACCCCCAGAGCTCCCAGGGACTTATCCACCAACCAAAGAGTATACAAGGAGGGACTCAAGGCTTCAGCAGCATATGTAGCAGAGGACGGCCTTGTGGAACATCAATAAGAAGAGATACCCTTGGCCTTGTGAAGACAAAATGCCCCAGTGTAGGGGAATGCCAAGACAGGGAAGAGGGAATGGGTGGGTTAGTGAGAAGGGGAGGGGGGATAGGGGGATTTTCAGAGGGGAAATGAGGAAAGGGGATACAATTTGAAATATAAATAAAGAAAATATCTAATAAGAAAAAAAGGAAAAATCTCATTATAAGATATATGTACCAATGTCTCAGGTTCTAAGATCAACTATTGACAGATGGGATCTCATAAAATTGAAAAGCTTCTGTAAGGCAAAGGACACTGTCAATAGGACAAAGTGGCAACTTACAAATTGGGGAAATATCTTTACAAATCCTACACCCAATAGAGAGATAATATACAATATATACAAAGAACTCAAAAAGTTAGACTCCAGAGAACTAAATAACCCTATTAAAAATGGGGTATAAAACTAAACAAAGATTTCTCAATTGAGGAATCTCGAGTGGCCAAGAAACACCTAAAGAAATGTTCAACATCCTTAGTCATCAGAGAAATGCAAATCAAAATGACCCTGAGATTCTACCTCACACCAGTCAGAATGGCTAAGATGAAAAACTCAGGTGACAGCAGATGCTGGTAAGGAGGAGCAGAAAGAACACTCCTCCATTGCTGGTGGGATGGCAAGGTGGTACAACCACTTTGGAAATCAGTCTGTCGGTTCCCCAGAAAATTGGCAGTAGTTCTACCTGAGGACCCAGCTATATCACTCCTTGGCTTATACCTATATGTTGTTCCAACATATAACAGGGAAACATGCTCCACTATGTTCATAGCAAGCTTATTTATAATAGACAGAAGTGGAAACAACCCAGATATTCCTCAATGGAGGAATGGATACAGAAAATGTGATACAGCTATTAAAAACAATGACTTAATGAGATTTGGAGGCAAATGGATGGAACTAGAAAATATTATCCTGAGTGAGGTAACTCAGTCACACACACACACACAAACAAACAAACAAAAAACATATAGTATGTACTCACTGGTAAGTGGATATTAGCCCAAAATCTCAAAATCTCAGAATACCCAGGAAACAACTCACAGACCATGTGAAGCTCAAGAAGGATGACCAATATGTGGATTCTTCAGTCCTACTTAGAAGGGGGAAGAAAATAATCACCGGATGTAGAGAGAGGGAGGAACTTGGGAGGGAGAGAAGAGAGGGAGGGAATTTGGGGGCAGGATCAGGTGTGAAAGGAGACAGGGGAGACTTACAGAGGGTCAGGAAATTGAAAGGATGTGTGTAGCAGTGGGGGATGGGGAACTAGGTCTAACCACTTAAAAGTCCCAAATGCCAGGGAAGCGAGAGGTTACCAGGACCCAACATGGACAGCAGTAGCCGAAATACCCAACAAAGAGGAAATAAAACCTGTAGAGACCATATCCACTGGATGACATGGCCCCCAGTTGAGGGATGGGGCCACTCAACCTTCTCAAAAAGTTCAACCCAGAATAGTTCCTGTCTAAAGGAAATATAGGGACAAAGAATGGAATGGAGACTGAAGGAAAGGCCATCCAGAGACTGCCCCACCTAGGGATCTATCCTATCTGCAGATACCAAACCTAAACACTATGGCTGAAGCCAAGAAGAGCTTGCTGACAGGAACCTGGTATAGCTGTCCCCAGAGAGGATCTGCCAAAGCCTAATACACATGTAGATGCATCTAACTGAGCATGGGGTCCCCAGTGGAAGACTTAGGGGAAGAACTGAAGGAACTGAAGGGCATTGCAACCCCATAGGAAGAACAATAATCAACCAAACAACTCCCACCCCAACCCCCAGAGCTCCCAGGGACTAAACCACCAACCAAAGAGTACACATGCAGGGACCCAGGGCTCCAGCTACATGTGTAGAAGAGGATTGCTTTGGGGAAGCTTTTGGTCCTGTGGGGGCTTTATGCTCCAGTATATGGGGATGCTAGGATGGTGAGGCGGGTGAGTGTGAGAGCACCCTCATAGAAGCAACAGGTGGAGGGATAGGATGGGGGATTGTGGAGGGGAAACCAGGAAGAGGGAGAAAACTTGAAATGTAAATAAATAAATATAATAATCATATATATATGAAAAGGTATAGAACCAAGTACTGGATATGTCACCAGGAGAAAATAAGGCTCTCCTGTTTTTAACCTGTCTAACTAATTCTCCATCTAAAAAGTAATGAATATTCAGAAAATCTGAAGATAAATAGCAATTTATATGAAAATTGTTACATTTTATCTTCCCAACTATACTATATACTGGTGCTTTCTCGAGACAGAAAATACTTTCTCTTCCCCCTCTCCCCATCTTTCTTCCTACTTTCCTCCCTCTTTCTTTTTAATATTGACTACTACTTACCAATTTCAAGCATTTTGATTATAAAGTATGATCAAACACAAAATTAAGATTATTTCTTTCTAAGCATTTTTATATTTATTGAAAAATACTTCTTTAGATATAAAGGTTAGCAACTAATGTGGTAATTATATGGATTCTATAATTTCAATTTAGTAATTTTTCTGAGATCAGATGAGATTGAGTGCATTCTGGGTTGTATAGACATAAAATCCATTTAATAATTCTTTTATTAAGCCTACCTATGGCTTTTTAACCAACATTGCCTATTGTTTGAAATGCTATTAACTATTAACTTCATCGATGTGCTGAAGCCTGTTAAACTATAATTCTTGTAACGTATCAATCAGATTACATACTACAGTTTTCTCTGTTGTAGAATAACATGGAGAAGGAGTTATACAGAACTCAGTCTTTCTCAGCCTAACAATGATTTCACCAATCATATTTGCCATGTCAGTAGTCAGTATACTTCCCTTGTTAAGTAACAAGTTAGCTGCTTAATCTACCAACTGAAGGACATTTATATCATTTACAATTTTCACACTTATGATATGTCTAGTCATACATTTTTCTGTGAGGATCGATCTCCTTTCACTTGAATGCATGCTTAGGAGGCATAGATAGAGTTTTGCAGATATTTAATTTGCAAATTGCCAAGCTGCTTTCCATCTGCCATCTCATCAGCAATGCTGAGCAATTCCAGTTGCACAGATTGGCTTCTTTTGGAATTTATTATGCTGATTATACTCTACTTAAGTCTAATTTAGGCACAGTGGTGTGCACCACTGAGTTTAGTGTGTATTCCTTTAGTGTTCAATGTTACACATCATGCTTGCTAGTGCTTATTGGCTACTCTTATTTTGTCTGTTGACATAGCTTGCCTGTATTTGAGTTATTTACTTATTGAGAATTTGATAATTCTTTGTAATTCTGAGTCTATGCTTAGTTTGTTTCAAATACATGCTTTTTAAACATTTTCTGACATTGTGGGGCTTCAATGGTCATCTTTCCAAACTGTTTTTAAAGACTCTATTTTACCTACAAACTAATTTTTGCTTCATTTTTATTCATTCAAGAGATATAAATCAGTGGTCCATGGGGAAAATTCAGTTAATTTTACAAATGGATGTCTAATATTCAAATGAGATCTGTTAAAAGTATTTTTATCTGTTGAACTGGCTTTATCCTTAGTCACAGATAATAATAGTCTATAGCCAAGGGAAGTTTATGTTTCCACACTTTTCTGTTATGTTTATCTGTATATTTATCATTTTGCAATATTCTGCTCTTGATTATAGATTTTTTATATGTACAGAATTTTAATGATGTGATACCTCCTTATTTATCTGTTTATTTATTTATATAGATATGTAGATGGTTATTTGAGTAAGAATCAAAACCCCTTTCCAAACTTAATTTTGTTGCTCTAGTTAAGCAAGCCACTTGTCATTATATTAATTATAGTATTAATTTATTAATATCCTCAAAAAATCGTGTTGGGTTTTCTCATTTGGATTTTGTGGCATCTATAGATAAGTCTGGAAGAATCTGACACTGTCTCAGCAATATTGAGTCTTCAGTATGTGAACATAGCACACTACTCTCTAGATCTTTCAATGACATTTTATTATTTGTTAGCTGCTCCTTGAGGACTGAAACTTTAGGTAGTGTTTATAAACTTATAATTAAAGGAAAAGAAGAAAGAAAACTTGTTTGTGTTTCTCTACCCACTAGGAAATAAAATAGAAATATTCCAGGATCACTAGCTACTATCGTAAATATTAACCTTACACTATAGGTGGCAACTTCATTCTTTCCTCTTACAATGACTTCATGAAATACATTTTAACTATTGAGACAGATTTTTATTTTTAAGATGTGCCATTTTAAATTGAAAAGCTGTGAAATTATCTAAAAAAATGTAGATTTCTAGAACATCACTTTGCTTTTTTGAAAGCATATCATATCTGCTGTACAGTTTTATTTCTCACTATAAATTCTGAAACAAGATATGGATGTACTTTTCAAATTCAATATACACTAGAACTTGTATGTGAAAAATCAGGAGTATAAAAGTACTTTTAAATATTCCCTTATAAAGGGTAATGGGAATTATCTGGATAAAAAAATCAAAGAGATTGCTTATGGTTTATACTACAGGCTATTGAGAATATCTTGCATGGTGTTACTAAAACCATGAGAATTGTTATGTAAATATTTACATATTATTTTGTACCACACCTAGTTATGCAACTAAGCTATTATTAGCCTGTACTTAGCATTTGGAAGCAGCTTTCATCTGCTTTAGAGATTTAGAGAAAATCTGAATTTTGTTACTTTTTCTTATAGAACTCTGTCATAAAGGGAAAAAAGAATCCCTTAAAGAGTGCAGTATTAAGACATTCTTTATTGCTGTTTTTAATTTGGATTAGCTTGTTTTGTAAAAGAACATTCAAATGAACAAGAAAGATTTCCACTTCGTTGATTTCATTATATAAATCCTTTAAACTCTGGACATATATTTGGCCTTGGCACCCATGGGGTTGTATGTACTGCATATTAATAATTAAGGTGTCAACCTTCTCATCCTTACAGAAAAGCCTTTTGCTTCTGGGATTCTCTGCAGTGCTGCTGCCGAGCAGATTTAGCATTATTGCTTAAGTCTTTTTCCTTTGCCTTGCATGTTTAAGAGTCTTTTGGGCAGGCGTACCGTTCATGAGAAATGCTGCATTTACACTGTGAAAGTTACAGCATGGGAGTGAGATACAAACCAATGTGTTTCTTCCTTCTAAAAATGAGGCTTGAGCTTTATTTGTTCATTCCTTGCATACAAAGTGGTCTTTGGTAACCTGTTTGGGCCAGAGTATCTTTGTCATAGACTTTAACCACTACACAACCACAAGTACTTTCCTGGGATTTCCCTCCCCAAAGGAGACCTACTCTTGTCTTCAGCCTTAGGTGGGTTAGCTGCTTAGCACAAAGAGTCTCCACCAACTTGACATTTACATGCTCATCTCAGCTGGATGCAAGCACATGCAGATGGGTTTGGTGCTTGTTTAAGGCTCTGGCAGCTGGGCTAGCACCACATGTTGGACTCTCATGGATACAGGCTGTCTCCAGCACCTTTGTAAAGCAGAACTGAGGTTTATGAGGATTATGCTTCCAGCATCAATGCCTCTCTCCACTGAGGTGTTAGCTTACTCCTGAAGCTGAGTCTTGAATGCACAGGAGCCTCTGACTCTACAGACTGGGCAGCAGAGGTAGGGAAGAAAAGCATTTCTTGTCATTGCTCATTATTTTATTACAAACCTACATCTGTCTAAGTAGTACAGGAAATTTCTTATTTATAAGATGTTTATTCTGAAAACCAGTCTATGCCTAAACATGAACTGATTAGGATAAGAGTAGGTATGCCCAAGTAGACGTGGAAAAAAAAAAAAAAAAAAAAAAACTACAAAATCTTAACCTTACACAAAGAACTACAGGCAAGTAAGAAATGCATCTATCCGTTTTCTGTGCCTTTTCTTTGGCTCTATTCCTTCTGTTCACTGGTTTTGTCCTATTCTGAACTGTTCAATTTTACTGCTTTTCATAATTCATTTTATTTTATTATTATTTTTAGATGTCTAAAGAGAACTAGAATGGATTTGAAAGGGAAAGAAGATAGGAAGGACATAGAAAGAGTGGAGGAAAGAGAAACCATATTTAGATTCCAGTGTATGAAATGAATCCATTTTCAATACAAGAACAAATATTTAAAATCAATTTTAATAAAAAATGATAAATAATCATTTTAAACCGTAGCTTAGACTTCCTACAAAAAAAATGTGATAGGCACTCCATCTTTCTAGATGACTATACTTTAAGGAGATGGCTACCAGATACTTGAGAAAAATATTCCTGGGTTATAAAAACAAAACCCTGAAAAGCTTTATATCTCAGAGATGTAGCAGGGAGAATTTACAACACCAGTACAACACCAGGTGTTTTACAGGGAGCTACAGACCAACCTTCAATAGCCAAGAAGCAAACTGTCTAACATTTATACAGGTCAAGAAAAATAATGAAACTGGGCTATGCTTAAAAAATATGGTAAGAATTATGATTTTTTTGGTGGGGGGACAATGGTTTGAAATCCTATTGGTTAATAGTTTATAGAAATATTTTTGGCTAAAATCCTATAAAACTTGGCTATCAACTGATGCTCTATTTGTGGTGTCAATTATTGGATTGCTTAGCCCTGTGAATCTAAAAATGTGTATATATAAGTATTCTACAAACAAAATCATATTTAATATTAAATGAAAGAATTAAGGAGAGTGGGAGAAATAATATTCTCCAGAAAATAGCACAACTGATTTGTGCAGTCCTGATTGGTCAGCCCTAAGAATGTGCATGGGAATGGTATTGCTCAGACTTGCAGCTTATGTTAAGAGTATATGGGTATATGCATATATGTATGTAACAACAATTAAAAAATGAGAGGTCATGAATTTAAAAGAAAACCAAGTTCTGGAAAGTTTGGATGGAGGGGATGGAGGATAAAATGATATAATTATAGTATAATCTCCAAAAGAAAAGAAAAGAATTACAAAAATAAAGCCAGTATAGGTTTTTTTTCCAGTGAAATGTTTTTTATCTTCCCCAAGTTTACAAAACTTAGTGAGAAAAAAAATAGTGACAAGTATCATTAATATTCATTGTACTATTATCATTTGCATATCTAATTATGTTATTTACTAGGTAAGCAATCAGCAAGTGATTGGTAACAGCATAAATGTAACGATGAAAAGCAATAACTTGAGATAGCACCAGTATTAACTCAATTTCACACTTGGGCAAGCATCCACAGGGATGATAAAAATCTGGCATTTATTGCATACAGCTTTCAGTCTACCTTTTGTGACTTTATTTTGGTCATAGTTTGACCTTGGTGTTGTTTGAGAGTTGGTAGAATATTCAAAGCTGACAGCATCATTTCATGATTCTCAATTCTGTGTTTGTTTTGATTTATTGTCTCCCCCAGGGACGTTGTCACAGGGGTAAGTAATTTCAGGAATATAAAAGGAAAAAAATTCAAACCATAATGATGCCTTTTAAAATGAGTGTATATTAATTAAATAAAAATCCCATAAGTAGAAAAATCCATGGGGGCTAAAGAATTGAATAGATATACAACCTAATTAATAGACATGCATTTATGGAAATATACAAACATATAAAAATACTTTAAAACTATTTGAAATTCATCTATCTGAGAGGACAGAGAGGGTTATGAGGAGCACAGAATATCTTGCTGAGTTTGGTGGATGATGTAAAATATCTATAATATAACATGTGTGTAAATATTTATACTGATACAATCTATCTTTTCTCTAAATGGAGAACCAGTTTCACCTACCTTTGACTAGTACTCTGTTTTCAGAGAAATACCAAATACATTGTCTCTCCATCCAGCATGCTTATTTCTTCTACCCATTTTCTATCATACTTGATATTCATGAGACCTGAAGAGAAATCTTGGAAAATGTGGTAAAAATGTCTTTACAATAACAAGAAAATTTATACTTGAAATTAATATACCTTACAGGCATCAGCGCTCTTTATTTTATTCAGCTTTAGTGACCATCTTAACATTTTATACAAAGAAAAAAAAAAACAATTGGTTTATGATCTCCAAAACGTTTCTATATTTTAAATAGCATTGAAATATATTCTAAGGAGAAAAGAGTCTATCAGAACACTGGCAAGGGTGCCCTCTGTCAATAGGAACTGTCAGCACTTGCCTTCAGCCTAATTCACTTATATAACATTTTCAATGACCTTAGTTTAAAAAGAAATAATACCATGGTATTCAAGAAGGCTTTTGGTTGTGTGTCTAAAAGATTCAAGAACACTGAGCAATAATACCATTTTGGAATAATGTATATTATCAGACACACTTAAAACTCTTAAAATATTATTAATGTATTAGTTACTGCTCCAAACTTATAATGCACTGTACAAGAGACTTTTTCATGGCATTTTTATGATCATGACATCCAAAGTCTTTCAGCAAGTATCAAACACCTAATGTTTACTTTCCTCAACAATTAAAACAAGTGGGAAAATGTCAATCAAGTATAATCTAACAAATTTGAAAACTGAGTGTCTTGGGGCTTCCATTGTTGTGAAGAGACACCATGACCTGGGCAACTCTTATAAAGGAAAACATTTAATTAGGACTGGCTTAAAGGAAGTGTGTCACTGTCCAGGTGACATACTTCCTCTGACAAGGCCACACCTCTGAATAGGTGCCACTCCCTGCCCTGAGCCAAGCATATTCAAACTACCACACTCCACTCCCTGACCCTCAGAGGCTTATTCAAACACAGGAATCTATGGGATCATATCCAGGCATAGCATAATGTAAAATAGATGTAGTCCAACTTCAAAAGTCCCATAGTCTATAACAGTTTCAACAATGTTAAAAGCCCAAAGTTCAGAGTCTCTTCTGAGATTCATGTAATCTCTTAAATGTAACCCCATAAGAAATCAAAATCAAAAAGCAGATCACATAACTCCAACATCATGCTATCATACCAAAGCATCATGGTGAAGAAATATGGGAACAAAGAAA
>CACVCL010019254.1:0-109064 GCA_902729485.2 Mus minutoides | reverse complement strand
AGATGTTGGGAGGCAGAGGCTAACTCTGAGTAACCCTGTACTTACCTATGAGTCAGACAGAGCTTCTCTTCCTGTTAGGAGTGGGGGACAATACAGAAAAGCAGTCACTGATTGGTTGCTTCGGAAATCATCAGGAAGTAAGAGTGAGCAGGGCTGATAGCTAGGAGGCAAGTCACAATGACTGTTATTTAAAAACACCCTTATACGCAGTGGTAAATTGTCACATCTCAAACCCCTGAGCAATACCACTGCTATTTAAGCCCCAGCTACCCAACCCCTCTTCTAGGAGGGTTTGGCTGTTTAATGTCTGGCTCACTAAGGGTCTCTTGCACCCTGACCCAGCCCCAAACTTGTGCCCCTTGGACTTATTTGTCAGTGCCTTTGACTTACTTAATTTTAAAATGTTTTACTTGGAAGATGGCAACAATATCTAGAAATAGGAATGTATGAGCCTCTTGAAGAACTGGATACATTTAACCTAGAGCAGAAGTGGTAGAAGCAGCTCCACTGTGCATTTAAACAGTCACAATATGCATTGCCCTTTTAACACATTCTTTTAAATATCTACAATGTGCTGAGACTTGAATTGGGCTCGGTGCTTCACATATGATCTCTTAGAACAGTGGTTATTTTAACCTTCCTAATGCTGTGGCCCTTTAATACAGTTCCACGTGTTGTGGTGACCCACCCAACCATACAATTATCCTTGTTGCTATTTTATAACTGTAATTTTTCTACTGTTTGGAATCATAATTTAAATATTTAGTATGCAGGATGGCATTATGTGATCCTTGTAAAAGGGCCATTGGCCTCCACAGGGTTGAGACCCACAGGTTGAGAACCACTGTTTAAGACGCTCAAAGCAAGCCTGTGAGATGGGAATTGTTTTTATTGTGCATACGAAGTTGTTAAAGATCGGAGGCGTTGGACTGTTGTAAAAGAGACATAGATAAGTCTGGAAAGACCTCAGTAAAGTGCTTGCCAATCAAGCATGAGGATATGAATTCTAGCATCACCTCTGTTATGAAAGTCCAGGCAGGTGTGCTGACATCCTAAAACTAGAGAGGCAGAGACAGGTGGATCTCTGAAACTCAGCAGCCAGCCAGTCCAACCAATAAGTGAGCTCTGGATTAAGTGGAAAACACAGTCTCAAAAAATGAATGACTAAAAAAAATATCCTACATTGACATCTGGCCTGCGTACACACACACACACACACACACACACACACACACACACATACTGCACACATATGAAGAAGACACTCATAGTCAATATGCAAACACCTACCTGTTTGATTCCAAGCTGAAAACGTTCTCCACTGTGCCAACATACTCACAAACAGAATGTTTGAATAAACAACAAAGCACTTTTTAAATAGGCAAAAGGAACAAGTAAACAGCTCACAGAAGAGAAGGGATACACAGCCAATCCACGCATGGAAATAACGCCCAGCATTGTTGGTTATCAGGGAAATTCAAATTAAGAGCACAGTGACTATTGTCACACACCCACTGGACTGAAAACAATAGAACCTAAAAAATCCCAGTGCTAGCCGGGCGTGGAGGTGCATGCCTTTAATCCCAGCACTCGGGAGGCAGAGGCAGGAGGATTTCTGAGTTCGAGGCCAGCCTGGTCTACAAAGTGAGTTCCGGGACAGCCAGGGCTACACAGAGAAACCCTGTCTCAAAAAACAAAACAAAACAAAACAAAACAAACCTCCCAGTGCCAAATGCTGGACTACCTGTGTAGCAGCTGAGACTTCATATGGTGTTGGTGAAAAAAATACATAACGTTCAAATTGGAACGTTCAAATTTTCTGCTTTTCTTTCTTTCATTTTTGTTTGGTTTGGTGTGGCTTGGGGTGTGTTTGTTTGTTTGTTTGTTTGAGACAGGGTCTCTTGTAGCCAAGGATGACCTGGGATTGCAGGCATGTACCACCATGCCAGATTTATACACTGCTGGGAGTCAAAGCCAGGGCTTGTGACTGTGAAGGCATTAAGCAAGCACTCCACCAAAGGAACTACATCCCCAGACATTCCCAGGCCCAAACTGGAGTTTTCACATAAATATTATTAGTCTACTTCATGATCCAGGATTTATAAGATAAATAAAATCATAGTCAATCCAAAAGTCTGTATGAGACTGTCCACAGTTGCTTTCTTTCTCAATGTTCAACTTTGGAAACAAGATAAATGTCCATTCACAAGAGGAAAATGGAAAAACAAACTGAGGTACTTTTAATACAAAGAGACAGTGCCCAACCACAAAAGCAACAAATTATTTAAAAATGTAACATGGGTGAATCTCAGAGACACTATGTTAAGTGTTTACCTTTTTTAAAGCTAGACACATAAGAGCAAGCATACCCTTTACTTCATTGGTGTGAAATCCAACATGCAATGGAAATGAAAAGTGGGAATCGGAGCTGCCCGTCAGAGGGAGGGAGGGGGACTCTAGCTAGAGAATGTTATCTATCTATGATCAATCTATCATCTATCTATGATATCTGTGATCTATCTATGATATATCCATGATCCATCTTTCTATGATCCATCTATCTATCTATCTATCTATCTATCTATCTATCTATCTATCTATGATCTATCTATTTATCTAGTATGTATATGGGAACAGAACTGTAAGCATGTAAACATTCAAAGACAGATTGCAAGAGTTGTCTCTCTCCTTCAACCATATGAGTTTTAGAGACCGAACTCAGTTCTTCAGGCTTGGTGACAAGCACCTCTATCCACGTAACCTTTTCACCCAGATTTCTACTTTCTGATTATTCTTGGATATGCAAGTATATCCATTTGACTTATTTGACTATATACCTCAGACCTGTGTATTCCCCTGTGTTCAATTATATTTTGGCTAGAAATTAATTTAAAATAAATAAAAGAATAAAAGGGATGGCTTCTCCATCATCTTGTTCCTGAGCATGTATGTTTCTAAGCTAAATTAAGGCTTGTCAGAGATATTGTTCAGAGGTTTAGATCAAAGGTTCAAAACTAAAAACAAAACAAAACAAGCAGACTTGGACTTGCAGATTTTAAATCTGTAAGAGCCTGAACTAGCAAAGCAGAGCTGCCTTCTTCAGCATCTGAGAATTCAACTCTTGCATTACTCAAACCTTAAACTGGGGCTGGGGAGATGGTCCAGCTGGTGAAGTGCTTGTCAGAGCAGTTGGAGAACCTAAACTGAGGTCCATGTCAAAAGCTGGGTGTGGTAGTTCATGCTTATCCCATGGCACCAGGGACATGAAGCAAGAGACCCTGTCTCAAAACACAAAGTAAGAGATGAATGAGAGAGACACTAGAGGCTACCTCTTTCCATTACATGCACAAACATTCCATTACATGCACAAACATATATGTGCCCATCTAAAACACATTCATACATAAGTACATATGCACATATATACATACACACAAACTTAACTATTTAAGATATATTTCTTTTCTGATGCTTTCTTTTTCATAGAGGGATCAGGTTTTGTTTTTTTGGGGGGGGGATTGGTTTGTTTTGCTTTTTTTTTATGCTATTTTTAAATATGCGTGTCTGTTGTAGAGATATGGAGAGTTCATGAAGCCAGAGAAGTTGGATCTTCTGGAGTTGGAGATACAGGTGGCTGTGAGTCATCTGATGTGGGTTGCAGAAACCAAAATCTGGCTCGTTGAGAGGACAGTGCATATTCTTAACCACTGAGCCTTCTCTCTGGCACCATCTGAAGCTTTCTTACTGAAAATTACATTATTTCCTCTTTTGAAAACGAAGCCTTCTGTGTTTCCGTATCTTTAAAACATGTGGTATTTACACATTTCCTTTGTCAGCATCCTCTCACATCCCACCAATTCCTCCCACTCCCTGAAGGTCCTAAGCAGAAGCCACAAGCACCTATCAGGTTCCCTATATACAACTCCGGTTGGATAGGAGTTCGACCCCATGCTGCGTGTCTTAGTCAAGGTTTATACTGCTGCATTGAAGCACCATAACCAAAAAAGAAAGTTGAGGGTAGCATATTCTCAACTGAGGTTCCTTCCTTTAAGACAACTCTAGCTTATGTGTCAAGTTGGCATAAGACCAGCCAGCATAACTTTGTCAACTTGACACACAATCACTATCCAGCCACACCTTTCTTACTCATTCCCAAGATCTCACATTAAAAACAAAAATAACGTTAAGAGTCTCACAATCTTTACAATTTCTAACACATTTAATTTTCAGTCTTTTTAAAATATAAATACTCAAAAATCTCTTTTCTAAAGTTCAAAGTCTTTTCAGCTGTGGGCTCCTGCAAAAAAAAAATTAAAAAAAAAAAAGAATTAAATTAAATACCTTCTTCAAAAGGGAAGAACAGGGTATAGTCTATCTGAGCCAATGTCCAATTATCTTGTACTCACTCATGATCTTCTGTGCTCCCTCAAGGAGCTTGGGCTACTTCTCCAGCTCTGTCCTCTGCAGCACACACAGCTTGTCTTCTAGGCTCTGGCTGAATCCACTCCGCTGTCCCATGACACTGGGATCTCCAAGGCTGATAGTTTCCCTTGCTGCACTAGGCCGCACTTTCACCAGTAGCTCTTCATAGACTCTCTTTATGGTTCCAAACCTCAACTTCTCTCCATGACCCCTTCAATCCCGAGTCTTCATCTGCCACTGAGGCTGCACCTTCACCGATGGCCTTTCCTAGCCTCTCACAGAGCCAATCCTCAGCTGCTCTCCACGACCCTTTCATGCCTTCAAAACCAGTACCACCTGGGTGACTCTCACATATTACCAAGTCCGGCTGCAAACACAAGGTACAACCTTGGCCATCTTTGGAATACAGCTTTTCTGTACTCGCGGGAAATACTTCTCAGAAGATTTCATTTCAGTGATGCTGGTCTCTTCTTAATTACCATTAATTTCTTAGCTCCAGCTGAGCAGTATAAATTGTCCCAGTTACCCAAAAGTTTCACTTCAATCCTGTTGGTCTTTTGTTAATCACAGCTGACTCTTCAGCCCCAGCTGACCAGAATGACAGAATCTCAATTGAAATAGCAAATGTCTCTGCTAGTGTCTTTAAATTTCCATCTGCAACTTCACAAGCCAGGCCTCCATCTTCTGCACTGTTCTCAGCATTCTCATCTTCCACGCTCCTCAAGAACACCTCACTGGGCTCACACACTCAGTGACTTTTCTAGCCTAAAGTTCTGAAGTCTTCCCACAATCCTCCCCAAACATGGTCATGTCTGTTACATCAATACCCCACTCCTGGTACCAACTGTCTTAATTAGGGTTTCTGTTGCTGTGATAAAACATCATGACCAAAAATAAATTGGGGATGAAAGGGTATATTCAGCTTACACTTTCACATTGCTGTTCATCACCTAAGGAAGTCAGGACAGGACCTCAAATAGGGCAGGAACTTGGAGGCAAGAGCTGTTGCAGAGGCTGGATTTGTACTGCTTACTAGCTTGCTTCCCCCGACTTGATCAGCCTGTTCTCTTATAAATTCCAAGACCACCAGCCCAGGGATGGTACAGTGGCCTGGGCCCTCCCCCTTTCAATCACTAATTAAGAAAATGCCTGTACTGGCTAGTTTTGTGTCAACTTGACACAGCTGGAGTTATCACAGAGAAAGGAGCTTCAGTTGGGGAAGTACCTCCATGAGATATAGCTGTGGGGTATTTTTTCAATTAGTGATCAAGGGGGAAAGGCCCCTTGTGGGTGGGACCATCCCTGGGCTGGCAGTCTTGGGTTCTATAAGAGAGCAGGCTGAGCAAGCCAGGGGAAGCAAGCCAGTAAAGATCATCCCTCCATGGCTTCTGCATCAGCTCCTGCTTTCTGACCTGCTTGAGTTCCAGTCCTGACTTCCTTTGGTGATGAACAGTAATGTGGAAATGTAAGCCGAATAAACCCTTTCCTCCCCAACTTGCTTCTTGGTCATGGTGTTTGTGCAGGAATAGAAACCCTGACTAAGACAATGCCCTACTGTTAGATCTTATGGAGGCATATTCTCAATTGAGGTTTCTTTTCTTTAAAATAACTCTAGTTTGTATGTCAAGTTGGCATAAGATTAGCCAGCACACTAGGTTGGCCTGTGTCACAGCATTGATCCCAGGCTAAATGATGCTGAGACCCTCAAGCCCAAAGATGCTAGCTAGCTCCTAGAATATGTGATCTTGGGCTTGAAGAATGTAGGTGAACATCCAAGCCACCATGTACTTCTACTTAAGTTGCACCTAATGACAGAGTCTGACCTGGATGATTTTCCTGTGGGAATTGTATTACTTAGAATAAGGCTGAAAGTCTCATTTTCAGCAGACATAGGACAGAGTTGTGACTGTCAAACTTGTGTAGAGTTGGACTCTTGCAGGGGCTGGCTGGGCAGGAAGTGAGTCAGTCATTGCCGGAGAATGGAGCTGTGTGGATTTCATGGACACGAGGCTTGAAAGAATCAAATGAATAGAATTCATGCCTAACTGTAGAGGCATGCGTTTACTGAGGGCTTCTTATGTCATATCACATGCCACATATTTTGTATCCATTAACCTTACTTAATCCACATCAGAACTCTGGAGAGAAGTTAACTAGAGTGCTCAATATTTCCTAGCTAGTGAGTGATAGAGCTGAGTCCCATTTCCAGGTCTGTTTAACTCCAAACTACACACAATTAATCACTAGGCTGTACTGGGTCTTGGAAAGGAATTAGTGCACACTGTGTCCTATTGCTTGGTTACAGGTTAGTCAAGCAGCCCAAGCTCAGATGCACCTTTCCTTAGCCCTTGTGGTAACCTTCCAGTGTCTCTAAACTCTTCAGCAAGGACAGTCGTCATACCTAATCCCACAGCTTACTCTTGTATGGTGAGCATCAGCCTTAATACCCAACAATTTCAGTGACAGAAGGTGGGTGCTGAGTGGCTGCATACAAATTGGACACATTCCAGTGCATCTTCTGATCTTCCAAGGTCAGTCAGGTCTCTTTAGCCTGTAGTCTGGAGGAATATTAATGAGGGGGTAGGATGGTCTAAGAAGCAATGGTTCATTATACTCATTAAGGTGCCATCACAGTAGACCAAAAGGCATACAGTTACATGAAGCTGCGGTCTAGCCAAGGAAAGCCCAAGGGACAAATCAGAAAGACAGGAGAAGTAGGAGCTGGAAGTATTAGCAATGTCGAGCTGAAATTGCAGAATAGTGTTCAACTTTTGTTCATTTTGGATTTTAACAAAGTCTAAAACTACATCTAGTATATTGAGCACTTGCTAGGAACTCATTTCCCCTTCTCTTTCTTTTCTGAAGATGAGGGTCAGGCTCTTGTGCAAGAAGGGCCTGTGTTGTGGGTTTTCATGTTTCTGCTTTTGAATGTAGAGATTGCCCTATAAGGCAGTACAGACGAAGAAATGGAGAGAAGTTCGCTTTATAGAGTCAAGAAGCAGTTCATGGGCTGTTTTCTGAAAGAGCAGAAATGCGTCAAGCATTGCAGTGGTGTGCTTTAGTCAAGGTGAGACGCATGGGACTCCATGCAGGTGAAGGCATTGTGCCTAATTTAAGTGTCAAGGGCTTTAGAAGTAATTGAAGAAGAGCTGTGAACTGGGCCACTATGCTCGCTACTTCCTGCTCCGCACCTGATGCTCTGAATAAACACATGACTTCCTACACAACAGTCACCTGAGCTTGCAAAACTCAGAAACAGGAACCATGGCTGGGCACCAACATTGGTTACACATGTCACTTCGGTGAGCCTACCTCAGAATGGAGGTCTAGTGATTATATGGTTTTGTGTGTGTGTGTGTGTGAGAGAGAGAGAGAGACAGACAGACAGACAGACAGACAGACAGACAGACAGACAGATACAGACAAACAGACAGAGACAGAGAGAGGCAGAGAGAGACAGAAACAGAGAGACAGAGACAGACAGGGAGACAGGCAGACAGACAGACACAGAGACAGAGGCAAAAACAGACCGTGGCAGACACAAAAAAAGAGAGACTGAGGCAAAGAGACACAGAGACTGAGAGAGAAATAGAAGAAAGTAAGGCAAAGGTAAGCTTTCCACTTAGCTTAAAAAGCAGAAAAAGCCTAGCAGTCCAAGCCAGGTACAAATGCTGGACTTGAGCTTGAACTGAGAGAAGGCTTCCGAACAAGAGCACACGAGACCAAACATGCAGGCTGGCCTGTTTGCATGAGAGTCCTTTCAATTACAGCAGACAGAGAGGTGGAGAGAGAATTACAAGATTCTCCCTAATCAAATGCACTGGACTACACTTCGAAGGCCTTGCCAGAACCATGAGCACAATCCGAGCCACCATCAGTTTTCTGAACATTGTTCACTCACCCATAACAGTCTTCACCCTTTGCATCACTGTCCGTGTTTAGGGAGGCTGAGGGTATTGCTGTATCACTGGGATCCCAGGAGCTCTGCCTTCCAGTTGGCTGTGACCAATCGGAGGCACTGGTAAGGGGAACCATAGTGTGTCAAGTAGAACAACAGGGCAGTCCCCCGTTTCCTGCATCTGAAGAGCCAGGGAGTACCCCAGTTCCTCTTCAGATGGCCCCAGCTCCTTTTGGGTTGTGCTCCTACAGACAGACACCCCTCTTGGTTGCAGTGACCTGTCCAGCACCGTGCCCAGTCCTTGCATATTTCCCATGCTCATTTGATGCATAGTATTGTGCAACCCAAGCTGGCCTTAAACTTCATATGTGGCCAAAAAATAGCCGTGAGATAATGATCTTGCTACTTCTACCTCTTAAATGCTGAGACTTCAAGTGGGCACCACCATGCCCATCAAATTCTTCCTAAGGTATCTGATCACAGGTGCCATTGAAGAACACTTTCTGAGGTGGGATTTCATGTAGCCATGTATTTCATATAACCCCAAACTACCATGTAGCCAAGAATGACTATGAACTTCTGATCTCCTTGCCTCCACCTCCTTGCTGAGATCCCAGGAATGTGCCACTATACCCACCCAGTGTTATGTCAGTACCTGGCAATTGAACCTGAGGGCTTTGTGCACGATAGATAAGCACTCTACCAACTGAGCTACATCACCAGCTCTCAAAATGCTTCAGTGGCAATCAACTGCCAAACGGACAGCATTAAAATTAAGATCCGAATAACTACCTAAAACCAAGTTTCTATCCTGACTGTGACCTTGCCCTACAATCCATCAGTGTGAATTGTTGCAAAGGGAACTTCCCCCAGCTCTTCTGTTGTTCTTGGGTTCTGTCTCCAGCGGGAAGAAGCTCCCTGAGATGGACGGTTGTACCTGGGTGGTACCCTTGTTAAATATGAATAGGTATTAGATACACTTGCTTTTCCTCTCAATTGTGTAAGAATGTAAAACTAAAAGTGTATTGAAATAGTGAATTATTGCAAGTAACTAAATATTAATAGATTTGAGTGCAGTAATTCAGAGCACAGGCTTTTAGCTCAGACACATGGAGACACAAATCTTTTAACTCTGTGCCCTGGGAAGTTACTTAATCTCTTCAAGTCTTGGTTTTTCTTTTTCCATAAAATAGTCATGTAACTGGGATCAACTGAACAGCTTGTCCCTGCTATTGATTCTTTTGTCTTTTGTTCTTACAGACTTCAGAAGTCACAGGGAAGCGATAACTTTTGCCATCGCGATCCAGGCCCTACTGTGATTGGTATCTATAATTCCCATCATACGATGCACAAGCATTGCTTTGCACAGAATACAGAATGGTGGTCCAGGGAGTTCTTACAAAACCAAGGATGACTGATGTTGTTCTTCCAGGAGGGAAGTATGTTGCCATGGGATCATGTACTCTAACCATCAAACAGCTATTGATCATTTAGAAATTGTTAGCGTTCTATCTGCCCATGCTTTGAAGGCTTCTTTGCAATGAACAGTTTGTCCTTCCAGCTAATGCCGAATAACATTCCTCTTTCTAGTTTACAACATGCTTGAGTTAACTGTGAGGATCCCAGCTTGCAATTCCCCAATCATCAAGTCTTATTGAAACAAAGGTAAAACAAACGTCAAGATCAGAATAGGAGGCCATGAGATGTGCTGAGCTCACATCTGCCTGGGTTTATTAATGCAATTGATTTGGAAACGAGGCTCTCAACTCCCTCCCCCTTATTTGTTTGTTTCTTGTCAGCTTCACACGTGTATAATAACTAATAACGATGTCTTGACTTTGGGTTTTAGCATAAACATCCAGGAACAAATTCTTGAGCTGAATACATCTGAGACACAGATTGTTTGGCTGATCCATCAATAGCACCTGCTTGTTATGTGTGTTGTGGAGGCTAAATGAGATTCATACGTGAATACAGTAAGCACTTGAAAAGCGTTCCCTGCCATTGCTGCTGTTAGTTTTAATTTACAGCCTCCTAGTGACTAACACAGGCACCTTTTCAAGCATATCTGCCATCTTCCTATTAGTGATGGCGAGGTGTCTGTTTAGATCCTTTGTCCATTTATTAGTTGAGCTCTTCACATCTTATCATTGAGTCTGTGGATTCTTGGCAGTGTTTGGGCAACCATACTTATTAGATATGTCATTTGCACATAACACACCCCTAGCTACCCTTTGGTTCAGCATCTCATGCTTGATGATGCTACTATTAGCAAAGCACTGTTAAAATAACAGGACATGCTGAATTACACCTGGATTTAGTGATCTAATGTTTTAAAGGACTTAGAACAGTTGTTGGCATGTGGTTAAGAGCTACATGAGTGTCAGTTAATATGCAAGTAATGTTTAAGTTTAAATACACAATTTGATCCCTTCCTACCCAATTAAAAACTGATTCTTAGCCACTTCTCAAACTACTTTTATTGGACGACCTTCCTGAGTACATGCCTGGTTTAGTTTCTGATTTTTAGCATCAGGTCAGCTTATGGGCAAAAGGTATTTTTAGTAACTTTTCGTGAATATTTTATTTCTTACATCTTACACAGGAGCATCCCTATCTTTTGAGCACAGTGGAAGGCTGGCTGAAGTGGTATTTCCTAAGCCAGTCTCTTCCCTCGGCCCCACCTCAGTGACAGAAAACAGAAGCGAGCCTGGAGCTCTTGATTCTCTGTTAATTTAGAGATTTATGTCCGTTTGATGGGACCATAACTCAGGACAGCAAAGGCCTAAATGTTTTCTTTTAAAAATGAGTCAGAATTACTGTTCTCTGGTGTCAAATTCACGATAATGGAGAATATGAATTTCTTATTTAGATCAGATAAATGCTTTCATGACTGAATTAATCTTTGATTTTGAGGCCTGTAGCTGGTTACAGAACAGAAGGCCTCTGTGGTACAAAGCGAAACATTTCTTGCTTACCCATCCCTTTCCTGTCCTTAGAAGAGATACTTAAAATGTTTCCAATCCTGCAGGGTCAAGAGATCCTGCCTGACACTAGGGCCTTTGTGGGAGCTGTAGAGATGCATTCTGGGTATACAAACAATCGCTCTGACATCATGTGAAGACTGACAATGAGACACTTATTGTATAGGAGAAAAACGAGGCCTGAAGTTGGATAATTTGTCTGAAAATGATGGTGGATTCCAAGAGACAAAAAGATTGGATGGGGAAGCTGCAGAAAGCAAGGTTAATGGAAGGCTAACAAAGGTGAACGATAGGAGGCCAGAGACAAGGGAGTGCGTGGCCATGAGCGATGTCCTCTGAACGCCTCAGCATTCAGACCAACTCTGTTTAGCCGGTTCTCAGATACTCATGATCCTGAATAGGCACAAGGTTTGGTTTCTCCCATTCCCTTCTTTCTGTATTAATCCTCCAGATACAAAACCTAAAACGAAGACTAGCTTCAGTGATAAAGGGAATTTTCTGACTCAAGTCATCAAGAATCCTAAGAAGTTAACTGACTTGGGGCTTGGCCAGATCCAGACATTCAAAGCGTAAGAGAAAACTGTCCCTCTTGGTTACATAAACTCCCAATTCTATTTGTTTGACAGGAGGGTTTGGCTTTGTTTTGTTTTTTTGTTTCCATCTGACATCATGGTTATCCCCAGCTTGTGGCACTCCTAAAGAAATAGAGAAACAGAGAAGTGTCTTTCCTCAGCAACTGTTCTACTGTTATCAGACCCCGATAAGATTCTGCTGGGGCTGCATGTCCATCTTTCTGGTTCCAGAGAACCAGGGGTTCCAAGGGTTCAATTGGAGACATGTGCTCAGGCTATGGAATATAGCAAGAAGCCATTTTTTCAACTGGAAGACTGACAAACAGCTGTCTTAATAGAACTGACAAACAGCTGTCTTAATAGAACTCAATTGTTATCACACCTACGGAGTCTGGTATAGGTTCTGTTTGGGAAAGGAGTTTGGCCTCATCATGGGCATTGTGGACAGATTGGCGATCATCCTTTCAGGACTCTCTGCCCTTCATGGTGGTTGATGATGATCCACCTAGATGCTGCAATCTAGATTTAAATGTGTAAGGGTGGAATCTCAAACTGATGAGGAAGTTCTCTCCCAGATGTCTAGTGTTCACGGTGCGGGAAGATGCCATGCAGGCTGCAGAGGGAGAAAAACCATCAATGATCTTACCCTTTGCAACCTGCCAGGAAAGATGATCTTACCCTTACCAACCTACCAGAAAAGATGTGCCTACTGGAGTATTAGTGGCATAAAGGCTATGAGGGTAACCACGGGCTTTCTGATTGGATTTGAGATCTGCTCCAAAGGGAAGGATTTAGTACAGGTACTGTAAAGCCATGACAAAAACAAAAAACACACAAAACAAAACCAAAAAAAACATGACTTGGAGACTCATAGGTACCAGGTAGAAATTTCCTAGTGTTTCACTAATCATCATGCTGGCAAACTACATTCTCCGAATTTATATTTATACTCAAAGATTTATCTGTTCTCAACCTTGGTCAGAGAATAATGGTTCATGTAGATAAATCATACGTGGTCAAAACCCTAAGAGTGAGTGACCGTGAACTCAACCACAGATGCATCATCTGCATTAATCTCCTCCCATGAGCTAAAGCTCAGGAAACACGGGGAGGGGGGGAGGGGGTAGAAAGAATAGAAGAGATGAAGGGATGGGAACAGAGCTGTGAGATGCTGTCTTCTGGGTGTGACACGGCTGGTGAACATACAAATGCACAGCAGCTGTAATTGTCCACACATGACGTGCACAAAATCAAGTCAATCAAAATCCCAGTATGTATGGAGAAGGAGGTCCCAAGGTCTCACTGCTATTGGAAGAGCTCTTGGTGGGTGATAGCTGTGGGGGAGGGAGAGTCACTGTTCTTTGGGAGTGTGGCTGCTAGCAGGTTCTATGCTCAGGCACGAGTGGTCTAAATAAGCTAACTGGTCTCCGGTTAATAGCAACAGTAATAATCATAAACATAAAGTTCCTGGGAGAGCTGGACAGAGTGGTGGAGGGGCTGCATGTGATTCAAGTATGTTATTATTTCTTTCAAAGAATGAATGAAAACGTATTTTTTCAAGTGGGTGACTCAATCGCACCCCACTTCACCAACTTGCCTTTCTGCCTCCTCAGCCAGCGGCTGAAGACACACCTGAGAGGGACAAAATGTTCCCCCACAAGTCACGCCATAACTTTTGCTACGTGCATTTGCTTACGCTCGCAGTTCCCCAATCTGTTCTGGGGTAAAACCACAAGGACAGACTAAAAAGAAGCCTCACTCTGCTGCTTAGAACTCCTCCGTGATAATCTGATGACAACCCCTTCATTATCCAGTGAGGGGCCCTGACAGCTTGATTTTTAAAATTCATCTACAAGATAGCCTCAATTTAATGACCAAGTTCTCTTTAATAATCTTTGCAAGCCCCCTGGAGTTTTGGTCATTTAAACAGAACATAATAGAATTTTCTCAAGAAATAAAAAGTGATTTCTTTATATGGCTTCTCTGGTTCAAAGACATTTACATACTCAGCTCATCTGAAAAGCTAGAATAAATGCACTTGTAAATGAGAGTCCCGGTCTCCTAGTCTCAGAGCCCCANTTCTCTTTAATAATCTTTGCAAGCCCCCTGGAGTTTTGGTCATTTAAACAGAACATAATAGAATTTTCTCAAGAAATAAAAAGTGATTTCTTTATATGGCTTCTCTGGTTCAAAGACATTTACATACTCAGCTCATCTGAAAAGCTAGAATAAATGCACTTGTAAATGAGAGTCCCGGTCTCCTAGTCTCAGAGCCCCACGCCCCCACTCCGGTTGTATCCTTCAGGAACCTAATATAGAATTATTCCTTTCCCGAGCTCATTCTTGACCAATCATCCCTAAATCTGATTTTGATATAAACAAGAGCTGTGGATACAATATCGATCAGATTTATAAACTGCCTGGACTTGGGTTCACAACCGACTGGACTCAGGGGCTGATAACAGCAGCAACTGAAGTTGTCTGAGCCTTAGGATATGAACATGCGCCGGCATCCTTGACTGCTGTGTCAAAAGTTCTTCTATCTCAAAAGAAAGGACAAGAGATGGGCTGGGGAATGTTTCTCACTGATGAGCACTTGCCTGGCATGTGCTAGGACTGTGGCCTTAACCGTCAGCACCACGGATGAGAGAAAGGGGCAGGGGCTTCAAGGATGCAACCCGGCATCCTTGGTGTAAGAGAGCTCCTCAAGTTTCCCATTGCTGAAGTATAATTCCAGTGCTGCTATTTACTAGCTGTCTGGGGGCAGGGTCCTATTTAAAGCCTAACCTTTCTAACATATACATGGGATCTGTTGACAAAGGGTAAACAACGCATTGGTCCTGGGCATGGTAATGCACACCGGTTATCCCAGCACTGAGAAGTAGAGGCACGAAGTCCTGAGTCCCAGACCATCTTAGTGTATATAACAAGAGTCTTCTTTGTTTGGTTGGTTGGTTGGCTGGTTTTTGAGACAGGGCCTCTCTGTTTAGCCCTGGCTGTCCATCCTGGATGTCGCTGTCTAGATCAGGTTGGCCTTGAATTCCCAAAGATCTACCTGCCTTTGTCTCCCAAGTGCTGGGATTAAAGGTGTGGACCACCATCCCTGTCAAAACACTGTTTTTAAAAACACCCAAAGAACAAAACAAAAAGAAAAGATAGAAAGAAGAGGAAGATGCATTCAGATCTCTCAAGGCTGCTAGCCGAGCCTCTGAAGTGTATTGGTTTGTTGACTGGCCTCAATTTTAGAAGCTTCTGCATCCGTGAAATATCTTTCTCATTCTGTTGACATCTGAAATTGTTTTTCAAAAAAAATATGGAGCCCGCTGTTCTAAATTAGAAATAAAACTGAAGCTACAAACGATACTGAAGCGAGTACTGTAGAAGTTAAACGCATTCACTCTGCCTCACAGGGTAGATATTTGGTGCGGCATTTTGTCTCTGCTCTCACCATTACCTATGATTGACAGTGCTAACTAGGCATCCCTTCTCCATGATTGACAGTGTTAATTGGTCATCCCCACTCAGTCTGTGGTTTGCCTCAGAACTGTCCACACGGGGCTCTAGGCACAATGAAAATTAATTGGGGTGTGAGAGGTGACACAAAGTCCTTTTTGTTCTGTCTGTGCTGGGACAGATGTTTCCTTCTGTTTGTGCTAGGACAGATGTTTCCTTCCTTTCCTCATTTTCATTATTTTGTTTTTGTGGGTTTTTGTTTTGTGAGGCAGGATCTTGATATCCACCACTGACTGGCCTAATGCCCACTACATAATAGCCTAAGCTAGCCTTTAACTCACAATGATCCCCCCTGCCTCAACCTCTTGAGGGCTGGGATTATAGGCATCCATCACCATGGCCAGACTAACATTGACTTTTTTGCCTCCAAAGAACGAGGTTTGATTGAAGTATAAGACTGAAGGATTAGAGGAAGAGAAAGAAGCAAGAAACAATTACTGCTGGCTGTGGAGGAAAAGATACAAGCCTCCTAGCCTGATATGTTCCTAAGATATCGCCATTACAACAGAGGCACTCATTCTCCCACAGTCCCAAGGGAAATGACTGCCCCACGGGTATGCTTCTTCATCCAGTCAGGAATTGGATGTCTTCATTTCTTGGTTAAGTCTGTCCGCCTCTCCCATTGTCTGAGCATCCCCTAACTTCGAAAGGAAAACAGGAGCCAGAGCTGTGTCTAAGATCTTCCAAGACCCTAGCTAGCATCTTGGCATCATGCTCCCCCTGCCCACTTAGCATCCCCCTTCTGGATTGAGAACCCTCAGTGGGTTTCCCAAGACTACCCCAATGGGAATTCCTGAGCGCTTTCCTTCTTACATGCCTATCCAACAGACCCCCTCTTTTTTTTTTTTATTTTATTTATTATACGTAAGTACACTGTAGCTGTCTTCAGACACTCCAGAAGAGGGAGCCAGATCGGATGGTTGTGAGCCTCCATGTGGTTGCTGGGATTTGAACTCAGCACCTTCGGAAGAGCAGTCGGGTGCTCTTACCCGCTGAGCCATCTCACCAGCCCCCCAGACCCCCTCTTCTTAAGCTGTGGGTCTTTTACCCCATACGAGAGAACTGAACTGAGAGGGGTGGTCATAAAAATTTGGCAAGAGTAAAAAGTTTCTATATGCCCCTGCACAAAATTTTTTTTTTCAAAATCAAATATATAATATTCCCAGGTGTTACGCTGGCCATGTTCCAGCTCATGATGTCGTTGCCGTTTGGTTTCCCACACAACCTGTTCATTCTGCACTCACTGGCCCTCATGTGGCATACGCCAAAGAAAGATGCCTGAATACCTAAGCTCAGATTCAAGATTATTTTCTGTTATGAACAGCATTTTTTTTTTTACCATACAAGCCAGGTTTTCTGTTGTCATAGAAGCCTAATGGCTTAACTACCGAAAACAAAGACTTCTTAATAATTTCCTACCATCATTCCTCAGGTGCGTCAAGTTGGTACCTCTCTGAGTGGTTTTGTGTTAGATTGGTTGGTATTAAAAAAAATGGTGACATGAATCTCACAAGAAAAAATTATGAAATGAATTTTGGTTTAAGATTATGATGGAATTTCTGACAATTTCTGAAGTGGCCCTAAACATACGTCTGCTGTCTTGTACTAGGGATTTTTCAAAGTGGTGTTCTCATGACAGACAATAAATAATTATATCACAGTATTGATCAACTCTGTCGGCTGATGATACCCTGCATCCCAACATCAAATCTTCAGCTAAGAGTTAGTTCATTTTGTGTGTGTGTAAACAAACAAGCATATACATCTCATTATTTTGATTTTAAGGACAAATTAATATCAAATAGTTGTTTTAAAATATTCTTCCTTATGATTTACTAGCATGATGATCAGCAAATGTTTAATTTGCATACCTATTTTGTACACCTGCATATTGAGGGCTGCATGAAAGTTTCTCGGGCACAGGGGACGTGGAGTATGCCTGCTCTGTGTGGGGATCACACAGACTAAAACTGTGAGCCTGGTTGTTTTGGTTCTATCTTTACCACACAGAAAATGCTGTCCAGGGAGTTATTGCGAAACACAACGATGTATTGTCAAGTTCATTCAGGGATGCCACTGGTTAGGGAAAATCCTTATAGTACAATTGTGACTTCTCTATAAATTAACTGTGTCTGTCAATATTTTGCTCATCCTGTGATTGGACTTGATTTTTTATTCTGACCAAAAGACAGAAACTGAGCTACTACAGATACACTTTCAAGGCTCCTGCTAAGTCTATGCTTTCCTGGAGATGCGGGATGCATGGGCTCCATGTGTGTGTGGGGGTCGGGGGGGAGTGGCATACAGCTCTAGATAGCAATAGTTTTATCCAGCCTTTGTTGTCACCAAATTCTGATCAGGGTCAACAGCTGGTGGAACAAGTTGAGTGACCCTAATGCCTGAAATCTAAACATATGAAATCTAAAATGCTCGGAAATCTGAAAGTTTTAAAGATCCAAAATTACTGTGAGTGTGTGTGTGTGTGGAAAATTACACATCATGAAAATCAGTCTCATGTGAAAAAATTACTAAAAATATTATGTAAAATTACCTGCTGGCTATATGTGAAAGTTACATATGAATTTTATGTTTAGATTTGTGTCCCAAATAATCACATTATGTAAAAAATTCTAAAATCTCAAATATGATGGTCCTAAGTGGGTTATGTTTTGGTTTGGTTTTGGTTTTGGTTTTGGTTTTGGTTTTGGTTTTGGTTTTGGTTTTGGTTTTGGTTTTGGCTTTGGTTTATTGGCTTTTTGAGACAGGGTTTCTCTGTGTAGCCCTGGCTGTCCTGGAACTTATTCTATAGACCAGTCTGGCCTTGCACTCAGAAATCTGCCTGCTTCTGACTCCCAAGTGCTGGGATTAAAGGCATGTGCCACCACTGCCCGGCTTCTAAGTGTTTTGAATAAGAAATACTCAACCCATACCAAGATAGACATAGAATTGGCTGCATATACACAAATAATTTTCCACTCATTGATCTATCAATCAATCTGTCTGTCTTCATTCTTACTGTCTATAAATATATAAATATGAGTGATATCTATGACACTAAGCTAGAGCAACAAACAATGAGATATAAATACCACTTTAGGGGTCCACAGATTAATTGTGGGAACAGACAGTAGGCAAGTAAGTAAATAATATCTTTCTGTGAAGTTTCTAGAGAAACAAACAGGGCGGCAAGATAGAAAATGACATGGGGACAGATGTGAACTGTGGTATCTAGGTGGTGTCCTAGCCCACCCAGAATAGCCCTTGCAATGTGGAACTCGGGGCAGGGGGCTCTGGATTAGTGGTAGTTCCCAGAGAGGTGGGCGAGCAGCAAGTATAGCCAGGTAAAAGTATACACACTACACTGGGATGTGGTTTGCGAGGACCCAGCCTGTGGACCAGGCGGCAGGCTGCTTCCTGCTGCCTTATAGAAGCAGCTCACCACAAGGTTACACCCAAATCTTGCAGCAGGACCCCTCCTGCCTCATTTTATTAGACAAAAGCTACTTATCCTCCTAGAAACAAGACTCCAGCATCCCCAGTTTACATCTGGTCTTACGTCTCTACGGTCTGGTCTGAGTCTGTTCAGAGCAGAGACACCACACTGCACATTATCTAGTAAGATGCATCAGAGGCCAGCTGGCTCAGGACATAGGCTGGCTTGTGCACAGTGGGGTAATGTGGACCATACCATTCCATTCTCTCCTGCATGTGAAGCTGTATTAGAGATGGAAAGAGGATGATACCTGAGGGGGAAAAGGAGGGGGATTCTGAGATTAGGGTAAGCAAGGACACTTAAGGAGGATAAAACATGAACCTAGGGAAAATCCAATTTTCCAGAAGTTTAAAAATCAAATAGACCTTGAACCAGAACAGATTCTCAGCTAAATAGCCAAGGGACTGGTTCCATCTGGATTCCATATGAAAGTATCCATTTAGAGGTGGATGCTATAGACTGCCAGGAGAACCTCTGAATTCTAGGTGATACACGAGTGACTGTGAGTGGGGTTCAGTGGGGACCCCTGGCTTCTTCACCTGTGCTGAATAACGCCAAAGCCCAGACATACAGCAGTGTGGATGGAAACAAGAGAAAACAGATGTGACTTAAGGACAACCCCTGAAAGCCATGAAAATGTGACAATTCTAGATCTCCTAAAAGGATTGTCACCATTATCTCTACTTGCAATTCTCTCTCTAGGGCTACTGTAGAAAAATATCCATACTAGAGTAAGAGGCACTTAGTAGATGCTGTCTGAGACATCATTTAAAATTAATAAAAAGAAAAATACCCAATGACAGAACATTAAATAAATTTTGATAAAAAATTAAAAGGAAGGAAAGGAAAGAAAAATACAGAAAGAAGTATGGAAAAACAAAATGGAAAGAGGAAAAAGAGAGGGAGGGAAGAAAGGATAGAGGAAAGAAGGAAGGAAGGGAGGAGGAAGGAAGGGAGGGAGGGAGGGAGGGAGGAAGGAAGGAAGGAAGGAAGGAAGGAAGGAAGGAAGGAAGGAAGGGAGGGAGGGAGGGAGGGAGGGAGGAAGGGTGGGTGAGGAATGCAGAGTGAGCTAAACTTCCCTGGGGAAGAGGCAATGCCTCTCTTAGCTTCTCTGTCACAATCACAAGAACCCAGTGTAAACAACTTAGAGTGGGCAGGGATTAGCCAGAGGATTCAGTCCATGGCTGGTTGTTCCCGTGTCCTTAAGCAGAGCATCCCAGCAGCAAGGAGGTGGCACAGAAGACCTTCTTCACTTCATGCAGATGGAGACCAAAGGAGGAGGGGACTGGAGCCAGGGATAACCTTCAAAGGCATTCCCTCAGCGATCTATTTCTTCCAGCAATTTCTAGATCTTCTAAAAGGATTGTCACCATCTGGGGACCTGTGAGGCTATAGGAAGCATTTCATATTTAAAGCTTATCTTAGCTGGGATTTCCATTGCTGTGAAGAGATGGCATGGCCAAGGCAATTCTTACAAAACTCTTAGGACAGCCTTTAACTGGGGCTGGCTTACAGATTCAGAGGTTCAGTCCATCATCATCAAGGTAGGAACATGGTAGCATCCAAGCAGGCATGGTATAGGAGGAGCTAAGAGTTCTACATCTTTGTCTGAAGGCAGCTAAGAAAGGACTGGCTTCCAGGCAGCTAGGATGAGGGTCTTAAAGCCCATGTCCACAGTGACACACTTCCTCTAACAAGTCCACACCTATTCCAACAAGACCCACACCCCCTAATAGTGTCAACCCCTGGACCAAGCATATTCAAACCACCTTGAAGTTTAACAGAAATGTTTCATTTTCAGACCTTAACTGATGCTGTCTTAGTTACTGTTCTATTGCTGTGAAGAGCCAGAATGAGCAAGGCAACTAACTATAGAAGAAAACACGTAGGTAGGGGCTTGTTTAGAGTTTTGGAGGGTTATTCCATGACTATCAATGGTGGGGAGCATGATGTAAGGCTGGCATGACACTGGAGCAGTAGCTGAGAGCTCACATCTGATCCCTAAGATTTAGACAGACAGAAAAAGACAGAAAAAGAAAAAGGGGTGGATGGAGAGGGAGAGGAAGGAGGAGGGAGAAAGGGAGAAGGAGGGGGAGGGGGAGAGGGAGAGGGAGAGGGAGAGGGAGAGGGAGAGGGAGAGGGAGAGGGAGAGGGAGAGGAACTAAGCCTGATATGGGCTTTTGAACCTCACAATAAGGAACTAAGCCTGATATGGGCTTTTGAACCTCACAATACAGGGCCAGGGACACAACTCCTCCAACAAAGACACACGTACTTCAGCCAGGCTATAGAGAGAATCTCTCATGTACTGTACGGAGGCATCATCTGTCAAAAAAAGCTGATGGCTGACTATTAAGGCAGAAAATAGGAGCTAAGAGTTCTAGTAGGGAGAGAGGAACTCTGGGACAGAATCAGGCATGGGAAGAGACTTTCCCCAAACTCTGAGGAGACATATGCTCAGAACTGAGATAAGGTAACCAGCGGTATGGCGCTCACAGAATAGAATAAACAGGTCAAGTAAGTTATTAGCTAGTCGGGGAACATGCTTAAGCATGTGGCCTAGGTATTTATTCATAAATAACACATTCCAGAGTCACTATTTCAGAAACAGGGGGTGCGGGTGGAAAAGCTCTTCCTTATGAAGACCACCCCTCCTAATCCTTCTCAATCGGTTCCACTAATTGGGAAGCCCCAAGCATTCAGACGTATAAGCCTATGAGGGCCATTCTCATTTATACCACCACAGATGCCTTTATAATAAGGTGGCATTTGGGCTGGAATCCAAAAAGTGGTCTACAAAGAGAGGAAAAGGCAAGCAGGTAGGAAAGTTTCAGGCCAGAATGAACGCAGGCTCCTAAAATGTTATATACACACTAAAAGGGCTAGAACACAGGGGCAAGGCAAGACTGACAAAGGAGGAGTTGGAAGGGATGGAGGAGGGATTGACCAGAGCTCTGGAGCCTAAAACACAGACCATGTGTAGCCCTTGAAGGACTCTTAGAAAGGATAGCAGTTTGCTGATGGCGAGCTTGTTCAATCCCTCTCTGGCCAGTATATACAAACTAGGTAAAGATGGAGAGAGAACAGAAGAGAGGAGACCAGTTAAGAGTCAAAGAGAATAGTTGCTGCCAGTGGCAGGCCTAGGCAAGGACCAGCAATATATGTCTTAGAGGTTGCCATTATAAGACTTTCTAGTACAGTGAGGGTGTGGATTAAAAAAGAGGCATGAGCAAGTGTATGTAGACATCTGGGCAGTGGTGCTGTGTGCCCAAGAGAAACACTGGGCTTGGGTTATATGACGGTTTGAAAGAAAATGTCCCCTATAAGATCACAGGGAGGGCACTATGAGGAAGTGTGGCCATGTTGGAGGAAGTGTGTCACTAAGGGCAGGCTTTGAGGTCTCAGGTGTTCAAGTCGGCCCCAATGTGGCATTTTCCCCCTTCTGCCTGCTGAATCGGACATAGAACTCTCGGCTCCTTCCCCAGTGCCATGTCTGCCTGCACGCTGCCATGCTCCCCACCATGGTGATAATGGACTGAAACTCTGAAACTATAAGCCAGCCCCAATTAAATGTTTTCCTTTATAAAAATTTTGCCATGGTCATGGTGTCTCTTTACAGCAACAGAGACTCTAACTAAGACAGGTTACAACCTTTTGCACAACAGGTCTCTGTGTCTTTCAGTGGCCAGTTTCTCTTACCCACTGAAAAGTCTTAGCTTGAACAAAAGAAAAGAAAAAGGAAAAAAATGTGATTTTAGTTGGGGTGTTCATTCTTTTAACAGATAGATGTTGGACATGTATTCTAGACAGTCTTATGTGTTCTGAAATTGTATAAATTCTTGCCTTCATGCAACTTATTTCTACCTGATGTGTGTATGTGCACATCCATGCAAAAGCTCACCACACCTGGACTCCAGAAGCCAAGAGGCAGGCCTTGGTGAGTTCAAGGCCAGCTTGGTCTACATAGCTGAGTTCCAAGCCAGCAAGACTTATATAGCAAGACCCTGTATTAAAAAAAAAAAAGCATATCAGGGTAAAAATTTAAATATATGTGTATGAGAAGAGAGTGGCTTACTTTAGTTTATGTGGAGTTTAGACAAACTGTCTCTTTGATAAGGTATCATGTGGCTAGAAGTCTGAGACAAAAAGCAAGTCATGGATTTGCAGGCTACTCTAGCCAAAGGAACAGTGAGCAGTTCCCCTCGGTTGTATCCCAGTATCCCGGGAGCTGTACACAGGCCGGTGTCCATCATCCAGGGCTTGTTTTTTTGTTTGTTTGTTTTGATTTTTGGTTTTTTTCTGCAGTTGTGAGAAGCAAAACAAAACCCTGACAGAAGCAGCTTAAGGGAGAAGATGTTTACACTCCAAGGCTAAAGCAGACAGCAGAAGCTTGAGGAAGGTGGCCACACGATGTCTAAAGTCCACCCTGGGCTAGCTTTCTCCTTTTCTCAAAGTCCAAGAGCCATGCAAGCAAGCAGCGCTGCCCTCCTTCCGGGTGGGTCTTCCCACGTGGATTACCCAGCGAAGATAATCCCTCATAGGCACCTAATCTAAACAACCACTCACAAGTGTGGCTTGCCTGCTAGATGGCCCCAGATTCTGTCAAACTCACAATCAACATCAACCATCATAACAATGGAAAATACCGTGTGTGTGGGCGGGGTGATGTTTGAGACATACTGCGGACCACATTTCTTAAGACTCTGTGGGAGGGAATTTGGATCTGACTGTAAGGCTAGGAACTACTGCGTTGTCTCTGCCTTTCTTCAGGACTCTCAATTTGAAGAGTCCCATTTATACCCTCCTCCCCTCGTTCTTACTAAAGGAGGGGAGATTTTATCTCTAACTGGCCTACAGTGAAGCATTAATAGATCAATACCTCACAGCCATCGGGAGGACTCTTATGGGGTTTTAAAAAGAAAACAACTTTGGTTTTAACTACAATATAATCTAGATGCGTATTTCAAGATATGTGTTCCAAAAGTATTGAAGGCAAGACCTTGGAGAAATATGTGTCCACCCATATCCATAGTACTGCCCCTCCTAGTAGGCAGAGGTAGAAACAATACCAAATATCTATTGATGTATAATTAAATAAATAACAAGCAGTGGAGTATTTGACTTTTAAAAATGAGGGACTCCATTGGCAAGCTACCAAGTGGATTATACCTTATTAAGTGGTTAATACCTTATGGTTGTTATGGTAAATGCAATAAGCCAGTCACAAAACCTCATAATTTGGTGATTCCACATATGTGCATTACATCAAGGTTCTCAAGTTCATGAAGACAGAAAGCAGAATGGTGGGTGCCTTGCTAGAGACTGGGGGTGGGGGAGGAGGGGATTGTCAAACTAATAGGGTTTGTTTCAAAAGTTGGGCAAGTTCTGGAAACGGGTTGCACAGTGATGTAGAAGGACTCGCTGCTCACTGCATGTTGGGAAGTACTTAAGTAGAAAGTTTTGCAGTGGGGATATTTTACCACAATAAAAACGCTCCTTATTTGTACCTGTCTTCCCCAAACTGAGAGTCTCCTAACAAGATTTCCAAGACTGTGTGATTCAGGGGAAAGGAAGCAGATCAGGTACAAAATAATAGCAGGAACTCATGGCTCCTTGAGAGTCTCAAAACTCCAGCAGCCTTACCCAAGTCAAGATGCTGTTAGCCAAAGCAGCCTCGGATAGGATATCTTAGTTGGCAATTTCTGTTCTTGTGGGGATGGGGAGGGTGTTTAGTTGTAGGAAAATGAGGGAAAGCTTACAATTCTTCCAAAGCATTCCAATCACCAAATATCTTTTTTTTCCATCTGTCATCGACTTAAACTATAGTTCTTTTAAAAAGATTAATTTCAATTGAAAAGTTATTTGTAAAAAAAAAAAACAGTTACAACAAAAACAAAAAAAAGCTGGGCGGTGGTGGTGCATGCTTTTAATCCTAGCCCTCAGAAGGGCAGAGGCTAGCGGATCTGTGAGTTCAAGGCCAGTCTGGACTACAGAGCAAGTTTCAGGACAGCCAGGGGGACACAGAGAAACCTTGCCTCGAAAAACCAAATGTATGTGTATGTCTCTGTGTGTGGGGGGGGAGGGAGGGGGAGTACATGCACGTGCATGCTTGCCTGTGTGTGTGTGTGTGTGTGGGGGGGGGGGGTTATGTGCACATGAGAGCAGGTGCCTGCAGAGGCCAAAAAAGGGCCAGATCTCCTGGAGCTGGAGCTGCTTGCGAGCTGCTCACTCTGGGTTCTAGGGAATGACCTTGGGTCCTATAGAAGCAGTATGAGTTCTTAACTGCTGAGCCATTCCTCTGGCCCCCAAACTATAAGCATGACAACATCCTAGTTATCATGCATACATAGAGACAGAGAAGACACACCTTAGAATGCTCTCTTGTCCTTCCTCCCTACTCTGAAGTAAACGTTTTCTCTTCTCCTGTTGTTTATTGCCCACTTCTTTCCTTTACACCTGAAATAGGCTCCCTCTGCTCACTCACTGTCGGTCTCTGCTTTCCTGAGCCTTCGGGACTTAACAATGGATGTGGGTGGCTCTACTTAAGGTTCCTTCCTCTGGGCTACCATCACTACCCAGCAGAAGGCCCCTCCCTTTGCCTTTGGCACTGCTTCAATTCTCCTGACCCCCTCCCTGCCCAATAATCCTGTATGAAAGCCTGGAATCGCTTCAGGCAACTGGCCCATCTCAGAGATCCAGTTCTAGCTCTAGTTATTATAGTGTCTGAGACTTAATGTTCCTTTCTGAACCATGCTTCATCCGCCTAAGTCAGGCTTTACTGGTAATTAGAAAGGGGGTGACGGAAATGGGGATTTGATTGTCTGGCTTACTTGTTATGAGTTATATTTTTTAAACTGCTAACTTATAGGTGTGACCAACATGGGAATTTTACTGTCTGGCTTACTTGTTAGGAGATATATTTTTAAAACTGCTAACTTATATGACAAACCTAGGAGGCTCTGTTGGCTAGCACAATTTATTTTATTTAAGTACGAGGTGGTGTTTTCTCTAATACTTTAGACAAGCTCACTGACCTGTACAAACTCTGTAAGCCCTTCTAATATTGTTTAAGTATCTTTACAGAATCTAGGACAGTCACCAGCAATGGAGTTCAAGTGTTTGCAATAGGTATCCTCTGAATATTTATATCCCAAAGTCAAACGGGCTAAAGAGCACCTAAATACAATATGTGAAATACAAGCACAGTTGTAATTGATTCACATTTTCCCCTGGCTAATGTTTTCAAACTAAGCATCCGTCTTCCTCTCCTGAGAACCAACCTGCTAGAACGGCCAGGTGCTCCTTAAGCCACTGGCCCTTCTAACAAGACAACATTGGGGACTTCTCCTCATTGTCTTTCCCAGCACATCAGACTGTGTTATTTGTCCTTCACTCTGAAGTCCTCCCATAGGGACTAATAGGCAGGGGTTTGGGTTCCATAGTAGGCTCTAGCCGGCCTGTTCTGTATTCAGGGAAGGCACATTCTCAGACCATAGATCCACTGAGCCCGCTCCTAGTCTTCAGATATCCCAAAGAAGGTCTTCCTGTGGCACAGAGAGGCAATCTGGTTTTGGTCTTTCTGTCCATCCCTCAGAGCAGCAAGCACTGACCGAGCTCTCCATCTTTCTGTACTACCCATGGGAGTGGATTTTAACAATTCAGGCTTGTCTTTTCTAGGTCAACTAGCATTTCTCAGAGTATTAGCAAACCTAGTTCCCTGCTATGTCAAAGCCCTTTGTCTGCTTGCCTTTAATCTTGCTGGCAAATTCATGTATCCTCTTAATGAGGCATCCTGGTACTGGGGCATTCTGTCCCCCAGTATTAAAATCAACTTCTTCAGGATTCCAGCAGATCACCTCATGGACTGAGTGACTGAGCAACTCCTGGATTCTCTCAGCTTGTTCATCTCCAATTCAGTTTATTTAAAGCAAAAGCTGCAGATTCCAAATCCTGCTTTTACCCCTGGAATAGAATGTATATGTATATATGTATATACATATGATGTATATGTATATGCATATGATGTATATGTATATGCATATGATGTATATGTATTTGTATATATATACATGTATATATATTAGTTGTATAGGTGTTCCTGGGGAAGTGTCAGATCTCCTGAAACTGGAGTTCCAAGCAGTTGTAAGCCACCTTTGGATGCTGGGAATTGAACTCAAGTCTTCTGGATGAACAGCTGAGCCATCTCTCCAGCCCCACTGGCTCTGAGCTGCTGGCACTCGGTGGTGTGTAGGTCGCACTGTGTGAATTTTCCTTTCAGAGTGCAAGGGGGAAATCATTCTCTATTTCAGAGGTGATGTTGCAAGGCCAGAAAAGGAAGGAGTTGAGAGAGTGTCATTGGTACATCCACTAAAAGAAAAACCACAGGCTGTCAACATCAGCTGTAGAGAGGAATAGGAGCCAGAAGGAAAGAGAGCAGGCTTTCACCCTGTACAGTAGAACTCTAAAACACGGGCATGCACTCGGGCAGGTGTGGAAGTCGTCACTGTATATCTGTGACATTGAAAACACAGCACCAGACTGTGTTATTTGTCCTCAACTTGGGATCAAAAGGATTTGAGGGAGGGAGATGAGAAACAGCAGCATGCTCCCACATGAAAGGCTTCCTCTCTGTCTCTTAACTGCTTTTTTAAAAAAATCTGTGGGTTGTGAATGCTACTCAGCCTAACACTCACCGGCCACACACAGGACTCACTAAAAACTTAAAATCAAAACAAAAGTTGTGCATGGTAGGTTTTCAATTTTTCTCCTATTCTTTGAGATTACATAATGACATCAGTCCCCCACTCCCCTCCCAAAAAAACCTTCACATACCTCTCATCCCCTCTTCTTCTTCTCTTTCAAATCCACAGCCTCTTTTTCTCATTAGTTGTTACATACACACATATGTATATGCATATATTTAAACATATGTTCCTAAACACATAGGTACAATCTCTTCAGTCTACATAGTGATACTTACATGTATATTTTCAGGGCTGATCACTTGGTATGGAATAAGCAGTTGGTGTACCCCTGCCTGGGGAGACTGTCTTTCCCATCCCCAGCGTTTCCCAGTTTCCTGCAGCTTTGTGCTCAGACCCCATTACCCTCTTCCCCACCCCTATCAGCACGTCTATGGTTGTTGTCCTTGTTCAGCTTTGGGAGGTGTGGCGTCTGACATTATTACTCCAGCAAATTCCCAGATCCTCTGGCTCTTATGATCTTCTGCCTCTCTTCCGTAAGGACCCCCAAGTCTTATATGCAGGAGTTACATTCTAGATTTTTCCATTGCAATTGGCATCTCTACATTTTGATTGGATGTAGTTTTCTGGAACAGTCTCTGACTGTTCCAAAGAGAAGTGTCCTGATGAAGGGCTAGACTACACTTATCTGAAGGGGGTTTTCAAAGCCCCTGTGAAGAATACGGGGAATTCTTTTCTCTTTTTCTATCAGCTTAAACTTTGAGGAAAGAAAAAGCACTTTAACGTGGTAGGTATTAATTTATTGCACTTACTGATGAAAATAAATACTTCTTTCTATATCCTACCTCCTCAGTGGGATGTAAGTATGGAGAAGGGCCTGGGATGGGGTCAGAATCCTCAGAAGAGTGACCATCAGACTGCAAATAATAGCTGTCTGTCAGTGCAGAGATTATATGCTGGCTCCCAAGGTGCTGCCTCCATGTCTCTGATTTTAGGGATAGGTTTAAACAACAAAAACAAAAACCTCTCTGTTTACTGTATTTACTTTGCAACTGGTTCACAACTCACCCCAAGTTAAATCTGGTTACTTAATAGCACACTTTCTTATGTATTTTTCAATCTCTGTGTGTATTCATGCTCACATGTATGTTAATGCAAGTGTGCACAACACGAGCCACACCACACATGGTGATGTCAGAGGACAGTCGAAAGTATTGGTCCTTGCCTTTCTCCCTGTTTGTGACAGGGGTCCTGGCTTTTCCCACTGACTTAGCCAGGCTATCGGACCTGCAAGCCTCCAGGGGTTTTTCTGCCTCTGCTTTCCAACTCTCTGCAGGAGTGCTGGGATTACAGATGTGCACACTACTGGCTCTGTCGTGGTTATGAGAATTTGATTCCAGGTCCTAAGTTCAGCAAGTGTTTTATCCATATTAAACATCTTTTTTTTTCTTTTAAAAGTATAACTGAAGTATAATTAACTACAAAAAAATGTCCACTTTAAATATACAAGTCAGGGACTCTGAGCAAGGCACAGACGGCATTTTGTAACACCCCAAGCCAATTTTAGAACATTTCCATTCCTTGTCTTCACCCTCAGCATGGGGACACTGCTCATCCACTCCCTCCCTTCCTCTTAGAGATATGCCTTGAAAATGAAATCCTCAGTTAGATGGTCTCATGACTGTCGTGTCAGCACACAGTTTGAACACTCCTCCATGGGAAAATGATTATCACTATATGGCTCCTTCACATGGTCCAGTAATAGTCTACTAGGTGGATGTAGCACAGGCTGGTATTCCTTTGTCAGTTGATATGCTCTGGGGACGTTTCAAGTCAAGGCTATTATAACTAAAGCTGTAACAGTTGCTCGAGATGGTCACACATAACGTTTCTTGTGAGTGAATAGACTCTATTTCTTTTCTTTCCCTTTCTTTCTTTCTTTCTTTCTTTCTTTCTTTCTTTCTTTCTTTCTTTCTTCCTTCCTTCCTTCCTTCCTTCCTTCCTTCCTTCCTTCCTTCCTTTCTGTACAAAGATTTATTTTTATTTCAATCCCCATCACCAACTGTGGACATGAAGGCAATGCACACAGAGGCCAGAAGATGGCATCAGCTCACTTGGAACTGGAGTTATAGGTGGTTCTGAGCCACCAGAGGTGGGTACTAGGAACAGAGCTCAGGTCCTCTGCAAAAGGAGGATGCACTCTTAACCACGAAGCCATTTCTCCATCTCCTCCATCTCCTCCATCTCCTCCCTCTCCTTTTCTTAAACCAGGGAATTACAGCCCTCAAGCTTTTCTTACCTATTTTTTTTTTACCAAGTCTTGGCAATATCAAAAGAACGGACCACAGATCCAAAGGAAATATTTATAAAATGACTTTCCACTCACGTACCACCATTAGGCAAAGAGCATGGTCTCCTGTTCCACTTGTGGTGAGAAGACAAAGCTCACTACACAAATACACTTAGGCAGGTTGGTTATAAGATGGAGACTCCCCCATGTACAGTTTGATTACAGCATCCTGGAACCTACAACGGTTTGGTATAACACCTTTCAGGTCATTCGCTGCCTGATAAACATTTACTAATTGATTCTTAAAAATGCCCACCAACGTTCATTTTTGGAAAGTAAGATAGCAAAAGATTCAGTGTTTAACAGTAGCTCTCTGGTTGTTGTTGTTGGGTTTTTTTTTGTGTGTGTGTGAAAACAGATAAGCCCTCTAAAAAACACAACACACTAGCCTGCGAGGGCCCCAAGGTACACTTGCTTGTTGGGCAGGTTAATTGATCTTCCTTGGCTCAGGAGGCCCAGTGGAAGCAGTTGCTTGAGGGCTTGGGTTGGGGAGAGTGTTTTTGCTTGTTTGGTGGACTGAGATCAGACTTTTCGAACACATGGAGGAGGCAAGTCTCTCTTAGCAAGCATCAGAGCCTTGCAAGGACATTTTCCTACAAGGTAAATTGGCCTGCATCCAACACAAGATAACTTCATCTCAGTCACTTCTGTGCACTCTGTTCCAAGCTGGTGTGGTTACATTTGGGCTGTTAACCTCACAGATTCCAACCACAAGGAAATCCAACTCTCCCTGAGGCCTTTCTGTGGACAAGTTAGCCACCATACTGGGTCCTGGATGCTGCTAATGTTTCCTTGCCTGTGGTCTGTGGGCACGGAGGTGGCTTGCAATGAAAGCCCATCTCTAATTGGACAAATGAATATCTTCCTTTGAGTTTTCCCAGGGCTCAAGAAGACGGTGGATTAGACAGGCATCTTATATGCCTGCTTACAGTATCTGCTCTGTCGTCTGGCTGCCAAAGCCAGAGACACATGGGACCTTCCAGCCAGGCTCAAAAACTCAACAGCCTCAGCCAGCTCATCTTCACTATTGATTGATTGATTGCCTTAGTTTATTTTCCTATTCCCATGATACATCATTGGCGAAAACAACCTAAGGGAGGGAGGAAAGACTTTCTGTGGCTCACAGTTTAAAGATACAGTAACCATGGTAGCAAACTCTAGGCTGTAAGAGCTTGTACCAGCGGATCACATCAGATCCACAGTCAGAAACCAGAGAATGATGAATGTACAATACTGTTCAGTCCAGGATCCCAGCCAGGCAATGACACCACCCACAGTGCGTGGGCTTCCCCACATCAATCAAGATTATACCACAGAGACGTGAACAGGGGCCTGCTGCCCACATGATTCTAGATTCTATCAAGTTGACAGGAACACTATCACCATGGTCAAAGTGCTTTCTATTTTAATTTTCAGAACATATGTTCTTGTGCAGATGTTCATCTATCAGGAATCCTGACTTTCAACTGTATTATATACCAGACTAAGGAATGTGGTAGCGCATGGCTGTAATCCCAGGACTCAGGAGGCCGAGGCAGCGGGAGCACAGTGGATTTGAGATTAGCTTGGTCTTCATGGTGAATTCCAGTAAGGGTTACCAATCAGGTCCCTTTCTATAAACAAACAAACAAACAAACAAGATTTAAATAATTATCCACAAACTATTAAACATCTTAGTAGGTATCAATTTAAAAATATACTCAACATCTTAACATTTCCTAGTTGCTCAATTGTCTTCCTTAGAAGAAAGGAAAACACAAGCTGAAGAGACTGACTAGTGTGTGAATCTGCACAAATGTAAAGATCTGATCACGGGACCCATGGAAATACAGCTGTACAGGAGTCTGTACCCACAGTGCTGTGGGGGCTGGGGACAGGAGAGTTGCCAGGGGGGCTGCCAGCCTAACTCAAGGTTCAGTGAGAGCTCCTGTCTCCAGGGCATGCCAGGGAAGATGATCCAGGAGGATGCCTTGCATACAATCTGTTCTCTGTGAGTCTATGTACAGGTATGCACATGGGCACAGGCACATAATCTGTGTGCACACACATGCGCACATACACTGTCTGCACACACACACACACATATACACAGAGAAACAAAAAAAAATCAAAACGTCAGAAAAACACAATCATAACAAAAATGATCTCCACAGTACCGAGTGTCCAGCTATACTCGCAGAGCACAGGAAGAGAATGAGGAGTTTGAAGCCAACTTATTCTACAGAAAACTATAAACAAGAGATGATAAATATTTTTTTTAATTCCAAACGAACCAACAACCTTTGCTTATCCTCAGTGCTGCCCCGTTTCTCCACTTTGGTTTCTTGTTATCTGCTCCTGTCTGAAACACTAAATGGAAAAATTCCAGAAATAAAAAATTCATAGCATCTGAATTGCATGCCGTTGTGTGCGGCATGCTGCCATCTTGCACTGTGCCTGGTCTACTCTCCCAGGTGGACATCATTCCTTCGTCAATAAGGTATTACTGGATCACCTTCACCACAACATATTCCTGTTTATTACTTATTGCTTATTACTTATTATTGTTTATTACTTTGTTACGTATCGTTTATTACTTATTGTGCTTAGTTTATGGATTAAGAGTTACTGCAGGCTTGTGGGGGGGACAGTATGTGTAAGGTTAGGTAGCATCTACAGTGTCAGGTGTCTGTTGGGGGTCTTGGGTAGTCTGCCTTTGGATGAAGGGGACCACGGGGAACTGTTCTGTTAGGCAGTTACACTTCTCCTGGAATTACTGCTGTCCAGTCAGCTCTGTTATGTATGGATCTCCACTTTTCTTTCCTTTTCTACAATAATCTCCTTCATTTTTCTCCAAAGTTTGACCTGTGCCCTCTGCAGGGCATTTTTATTTGTGTTTGTACAGCATTCTTTCCTTCCGGGAGGTAGTTGCTTCTCTCCTGCAGCTGTGTACTCCAAGGGCACTTTTCTTTTTCTTACCCAGGGACAGGCAATGATCCAATTGGCCAATCAGAGCCCTTTTCTGTACTTTTCCAACACAACTGAGAGGGAATGGGGTTCTTTGCGTTCTGGTGAAAACAGTCTCCTACTTAAGCAAGTCTCAGATGTCTTTTTTCAATTGTGGCCCAAAACCTTGGTTTCTGTACTTAGCCTGTGCCACCCTTGCCCCTACCACCATTATTCTGTCCAGGTATTGTTTGTTTGTTTTTCTAATTTTGGAAATTGATTGCTGACTTTTTAATTGGAAAAAAATAAAACATGTTATGGAGCTAGAGAGATGACTCAGTGGTAAAGGGCTCTTGTCACACCATCGTAAAGACTAGAGTTTTAGATTCCGGCACCACATAACAAGCCAGGCATCCACACAAAACCTGTAATCCTAGCTGCAAGTGGGGAGGAGAGAGAAGGATAGCAGGAGTGTGCTGGCTTCCCACCCAACTGAGAAAGCCTAAGTCCTGGACTCAAAGAGAGACCCTGCCTCAAAGACAGGTGGGGAGTGATAGGTGAGGTCGCATGATACCCACTGATGGCCTCTGCCTTTGTGTATGTGTGCATGCACACACACACACACACACACACACACTTATCATTACATTCATATATACACATAAACAAACAAATTTTCAAAATGGTGTGTTTTGTTTTGAACTCTTCTTTTCCTTTTTAAAAACAACTTAGGTGGACACAGTGGTCTGCACACCTGTAATTCCAATTCTTAGGAGGTGGAGGCAGGAGGATTAGAGTTTAAGGGCATCCTTTGCTATATAGCTAACAGATGGCTAGCTTAGACTGCATGAAATTTCATCTAAACCACCACAACAATGATTGCTGCTGCTGCTGCTGCTGCTGCTGCTGCTGCTGCTGCTGCTGCTACCACCACCAACAACAGCAACAACCACCAGGAGATTTTTTTCTTTAAGCTCACTCCAATGGTTACCAGAGACACAGATGAACCTACAACAGAGCTTAGAAAATGAAACACTGCAGAATATGAAGACAACTGGGGCTCAACTTTATGGAGTTAAAAATCACTCTCTGGCCGTGAGGGTTTATCTAGATTAGATTAGTGAGGTAGGAAGATCTGCCCACTGTGGGCAGCATAATGCCATAGGCTGGAGTCCTGGGCTGAATAAAGAGGAAAAGGGGACCTGAAGATCATCCTTCACTGCTCTCTGTCTGTGGATGCAATGTGGCCAGCTGCCTCAGTGACTTCCTCACCATCATGGACTGTGCCCTTTGTCTGTGAGTCAACAAAATAACCTCCTGCCTTGCTTCGTGTTAGATATATTATTAATGAGAAAAGGAATACTAAGTAAAACTATGAATATATATATATATATATATATATATATATATATATATATATATATATATATATACTCAAAAAAACAAATTAGACCATCCCAGGGTAAAGGGTAGTGGGTATAAAGTTACTTGCAGTTATCTGAAAAGCTAGATAGAGAAATGCAGCTGTTACTTATCACCAGGAGGGGCATTTGTTCTCCTGCTTCAAGTGTGCTGCTACGAGGAAGATTTTTATTCTTCACAAAAGAAAATATTTCCTGACAGCTGAGATGTACCAAAAATGAAGTAAGAATGTAAAAATCTTACAGGTTATCTTTTTATTATAGCACATATTTGCTGTTCGGAATAGTGGAATTCACTACAACATTTTCATATGTATATGTAACTTAATTTGATCATGTTTTTCTCCATTACCTTTTCTTGTTGTGGATTTGGTCTAAGGCCTGCATTATATTACTTTGGGTTCCCAAAATTGCACGAGAACCCTTATGTAAGATGCTGAGGGTCGATATAGCTGTCTCATGTGAGGCTATGCCAGTGCCCGGCAAACACAGAAGTGGATGCTCACCTTCAGCTATTAGATGTAACACAAGTTTCCCAATGGAGGAGCTAAAGAAAGTACCCAAGGAGCTGAAGGGGCCTCCAACCCTTTAGAGCTCGTGTCTCTAGCTGCTTATGTAGCAGAAGATGGCCTAGTCAGCCATCATTGGGAAGAGAGGCCCCTTGGTCTTGCAAACTTTATATGCCCCAGTAAAGGGGAACGCCAGGACCAAGATGTGGGAGTGGGTGGGTAGGGGAGCAGGGTGGGGGATGGGGGAGGGTATAGGGGTCTTTCGGGATAGCATTTGAAATGTAAATGAAGAAAATATCTAATAAAAATTGGAAAAAAAAAAGATGCTGAGGGTCCCTGTTGGGTTCTTATTGGTAAATAAAGTAGCTGCAGCCAGTGGCTGGGCAGAGAGACAGAGGCAGGACTTTAGGATTTGCAGGAAATGGAAACCAAGAGAAGAATCACCATGCCGGAAAAGGAATAAGATGCAGGCTTGAGAGCTGCAGAAGACAGAGTACCAATCATGTAAGAGCCGGGGGCGATTAACCCCAGGGCGAGGGAGCCCTATTGGGTCTAGGGTAGCAAAGATAGAATATAGATTTTAGTAAGTAATAACTCAGGAGTATTGGAGAGGAAGCGTTAGCAACATGGAACTTTGGGAGTGGCCCAGCCATTGAGCTGATTAATGCATATTAAATATAAGGCTGCATGTGGGATCCAGAACATTGGGGAGGTTAGCAAGGAACTCGTGCCACACATACAACAAAATTTTTTCACTTCCCAACCCCCACTGGCTCCCTTTGCTTTCCCAAATAGTCCCACCTACATTCTTAAGTAGATATATTCTCTCAGTATAGCTCAGGCTAGCCTTGAGTTTGTGATCAGACTCCACTTTCCCTCTTTATTCATTCTAGGACCCTAGCACAGGGAATAGTGCTACCCACAGTGGGCAAGTCCCACCTCATCAACCTAACCTAATCACAGCCATGCTCAGCCCTCCAAGTGTTAGCATTATAGACGCAGAGGCAGGCGGATTTCTGAGTTCAAGGCCAGCCTGGTCTACAAAGTGAGTTCCAGGACAGCCAGGGCTATACAGAGAAACCCTGTCTCAAAAAAAAAAAAATCTAGAATCTGGCTGGAGAGATGGCTCAGCAGGTAAGAGCACTGATTGCTCTTCCAAAGGTCCTGAGTTCAAATCCCAGCAACCACATGGTGGCTCACAACCATCTGTAATGAGATCAGATGCCCTCTTCTGGTGTGTCTGAAGACAGCTACAGTTTACTTACATATAATAAATAAATAAATCTTTTAAAAAATCTAGAATTTTCATATAAAGAAGATACTTGATATTTGTCTCTATGATTTGCTTAATACTCACTTTTCTGCAAAAGGTATGATTTTAATCTTCTCTGTGGCTGAATAAAACTTCATTGTATATACATAATATACTTTTTTGGTCTGCTCATTTGTTGGTAGGCACCTAGGCTGACTCTACAACTTGGCTATTATGAATAGAACTACAATAAATATAGGTAGGTAGACTTATTAAAAGTTTGTTACTGTTGAATAGACAACATTGGTAACTAAATCAGCTGAGTGTTCTATTTCCAGTGTTTTATTAATGCGTGTGTGTGTGTGTGTGTGTGTGTGTGTATTATCCTATACCATTTCCATTTATTTTTTCTTATTTTTGTTATGATAGATATTCTGCCCAAGCTAAAATGGAATCTCAGCATAGTTTTGATTTTCATTTCCCTGGTGGCTAAATATGTTGAATATATTTTCAGGGATATATTGGCCACTTGTACTTCACTTTTTAGGAAGTGTCTTAGTTACTGCTTCAAGAGACAGCATAACTAATATAACTCTTATATTAAAAAAGTATTTAAGTGGGGACTTGCTTACAGTTTTAGAAGCTTAGTCCATTATCATCATGGCAGGAAGCAGACAGGCATGGTGCTAGAGCAGGAACTAAGAGCTTTATATCTTCATCTGTAGGCAGAAAGACAAAGACACTGGGCCTGCCATGGGTGTTTGAAACCTCAAGAACATCCCTAATGACACACCTCCTCCAACCAGGCCACACCCACTTTGAGAACACCAGGTCTCCTAATCCGTCCCAAACAGTTCCATTAATTGGGGACCAAGCATTTAAGCATATGAGCCTATGAGGTATATCTCATTCACACTAATCATAGGAAACTTCTGTTTGGGAAATTTCCCATTTATTGGTTATGTCATTTGTTCTTTTGTTGCTTGAGGTTTTCTTTAAAGCTTTGTATATGTTCTGGATATTAATCCCCTGATCAGTGACCAACTGATAAAGATTTGTCTAACATTCTATACAGTGCCTCTTCACTTTGCTGTTTCTTTTGTGGTGCAGAAGGTCTTAGTGTCCTAAAACTCAATCCTTGTTATTATCTTTTGAGCTGTTGGAGCCTTGTTCAAAAATTCCTTTCCTAGACTTCTACTTTGAAATGTTTACCTTTTTTTTTTTCTAGTAGTTTTAAGTCTTATGTTTATGTCTTTGGTCTGTATTAACTGATTTTTGTAAAGAGTGAGAAACAGGGATCTGGTTTTATTCTTCTACATGTGGACATCATGATTCTCCCAGCTTTTATTGTTGAAGAATATCTAGTTGTTGAGTATACATTTTTCTACTTTTGTCTAGTATCCAATAGCCTTAGAAGCACAGGGTTACTTCTGAGTCCTGGGACCTCTGCTCTCTTGCATTGGACTATAGACCTATGTTTTACACCAATGCCACACTGTTCTTGTCACTATAACTTTGCAGTATAATTCGAAATTAGGTGTTGGGATACCTCCTGTAATGGTTTGTTTATGCTTGGCCCAGGGAGTGGCACTATTAGGAGGTATGGCCTACCTGCTTCCATCCAGGTTCTACTTCCTAGGTTTCATGTATTTCCCTCATTCTCTATGTGAGTTTCATTTGCTACAATAGAAAAGGTAATTGGAAAATAATACACAGGTTACTGTGAAAGTTTGTATATAGTTGGCCCAGGGAGTGGCATTGCTTGGAGGCGTGGCCTTATTGGAGTAGGTGTGACCTTGTGGGTGTAGCCTTGTGGGTGTGGGCTTTAATACCCTTGTCCTAGCTGCCTGGGAGCCAGTATTCTACTAGTAACCTTCAGATGAAGATGTAGAACTCTCAGCTTCTCCTGTACTATGCCTGCCTGGATGCTGCCATTTTCCCACCTTGATGATAATTGACTGACCCTCTGAACCTGTAAGCTAGCCCCAATTGAATGTTGTCCTTTTAAGAGTTGCCACGGTCATGGTGCCTATTCACAGCAGTAAAACCCTAACCAAGATAGTTACTGATGTAGCAACTAGAGGAATGTACTTCACTGAATCATGGCTTTCTTCTATGACAAATAATTTAGAAACAGACGATCTTAGAAACTTCTAGACTTTCCTAGTTGGAATCATGGTAAGTCACAGAAGCCATTCTCATGCTGAGAAGATTAAAAACCACAATTCCCAGACTTCCACGGGACTTTCCAGCTGTTTCCAGCCAACAGAATTAATTCAGGGCAGGAGAGGTTCAAAGAAGGAGGGGACCATGAATTCTGTAGGGATCTGTGCAGCTTAGGGCAAAATGAAAATATAGATTCCCACCTTCAAAATTATCAATAATTTCAGCACATTAACACTGTAACATGAGACCAAGTCTGTTCTCAGAGCAAGGCTCTGAGCAAATGCACAGGTTGAACACTCAGAGCCAGCTTTGGATAGATGGCAAAACGGTGTCCTCCGTTGGACCTATTTAAAATGGCAGGTTCACTCTAGGAATATAGGTCAGTGGTATAGGATGTGCTTATCATGCAGGGGCCTCTTTGATTTCCCACAGAGGAGGTGGGGGTGGGGGAGGGGAGACACAGAACTAAACCACAAGTAGCCTGAGTATCTGGGTCTCTTTTCAAAGCTTTATTTTCGCTGTCACAGGAGCTACCTCAGAACTAGAAGTAAAGGTCAGAACTTGATTACCTGCCTAGCCTATACGGTCCTAGTACCACAAAATTAATTAAGTCAATAAATAAATAAATAAATAAATAAATCCAAAGCTTCGTGGACCATTTACAGACTGAACATTTGCTGTTGTGTTAGTAAATAATTCAGGACATAAATAAATGCTTAATAATCTAAAGTTTCTTGGAATCCTTCAAAATTGCACTTTGGTGGCCTTAGCTCATCCCAACAATCTGTTTTCCTCTTGTAAACAGGAAACCAGCCTGTACGAGTTAAACATCCATTCTACCCTCATCTGCCAGATGTGTCCATTTACCCTCTCCTCTGAGATCAGTGTCATTGAAGCACTTCTCCCTTCAGATTTACCCAGCAACTACTTGGGGTAGTTTGTTAAGTACACCACACTGGGAAATTACTGGAAGACACTGGCAGCAGGGTTTCAGCTGAGCGTGGCGGTGAGACTGGGTGCAGAGTCACTGAAGGAAGGGAGTCCAGGCCGGGCGGTGGTGGCGCAACCGCCACAACTGTCACAACGCTAACAAGCAACAGCTGTTATCATTGTCATATTATTATTATTATTATTGTGTAGTAATTTGCATACCAGCTCTTAATTTAGAAAACGTAGCCGGTAGCCACGTGTAGCATGTCCTATCCTTGGAGCCTCTCTGGAACGGTCCCTCCTGACTCTCATGGTACATTTCCGGTATTTAGGCCTTCTGGGATTTCCCAAGTGGAGGCATTGCGCACCATTCACTAACTTGATTCCAGTGGAATTTTCTTCACCCTTGCCTGGTTTACTCTCTGTGTTTGTGAGAAAAGGCCATGACCAAAAGCATCTTGAGGAGAAGAGGGGTCAATAAACACTTACATGTCTGTATTAGTCAGGGTTCATTGGAGAGACCGAATTGATAGAATGAATGCATAAATATATATATAGAATGGACACAAACACATTGTGTGTGTGTGTGTGTGTGTGTGTGTGTGTTTCAACAATGGGCATCTATCAATGAAAGGTCCAAGAATCCAGTAGTTCAGTCCACAAAGCTGGATGTCTCAGCTAGTCTTTAGTATTAGCCAAATCCCAAAGAAGTAGGCTCTGCAGTGAAGGAATGGACTTGCCAGTGAGAGCAAGAACAGGCAGGCAGGCAGAAGCAAAAGCTTCCTTCACCCATGTCCTTTATATAGGCTGCCAGGAGGTGCAGTCCAAATTAAAGCTGAATCTCCCGACCCCAGAAAATGCAGATTAGATCGTCCCACCTCAAATGATATAATTAAGGAACAGTCCCTTCCTGGTATGTAGCGGTGAATAGTTAATCTGCTCTGAGCTCCCATAGAGTGGGGTAAGTGAGCGCTGCACCCACCCCAGAGCTCTGTATTTACGATTGAAACACACACACACACACACACACACACACACACACACACACACACTTTATATTTTGATATGCCTTGTTTAGCTCAATGGCTGGGTACTTCCAAACCTTCCTGTGGCCAGCACACACTCCCCTTCAGTATTCTTAAATAAATACTTGCTAAATCTATATATGTTGTCTCTGCTACCCCAGACCCAATCAGGGGAGTGGCCCCTGGGGCCACTTTTCCAAATTCTAACATGTCAATGGGCCTTTAATTCTGATCTTTCTGCTTTCTGGTCATGGTTCCCTGAATCGAAAAGTTCTGCCTCTTTCAACCTTTCTAGCCATTGACCAATGGCGCTTTATTGATTAATCAAAAAGCAATTGGTGACAGGGACCCTCAGCATCTGGACATGAAAATTCCCGTGTGATTTTGGGAATAGAACCAATCTCCAACACAGGTGTACCCAGTTGCTTCCGTTTTTTTCTAGATATAAAGCTGACAGCTAAGAACAGCCATCACAGGTGTCCCATCCCCGTCCATCATAGAAAGAAGTCAGGACAGGAACTCGAGCAGGAGAGGCCATGGAGGAACACTGCTTACTGGCTTTCCCCTAATGGCTTATTCAAGCTGCTTTCTTATACAACCCAGGACCACCAAAGTGGGCTGGGCTCTCCCCCCAATCATCATTAAAGACAATATTCCACAGACTTGCTTATAGGCCAATCTGATGGTGGTGGTATTTTCCTAATTGAGGTTGCCTCTTCCCAGATGACACTGACTTGTGTCAAGATGACAAAACCCCAGCCAGTACAACCCTGCTATAAGTGGCTTCAAAAAATTATGTCAAACTGTTTATTGGTATCACATAGAAATAGAATTGATTTTTGTGAATGTTAACACTGTATCTTGTGACCTTGCTGAGTCCAATTCACTTACTTCCAGCAAGGCGAGCTTTGGGATTGATGTAAAGAAACCATTTCCCACATACATCACCACACTGGCCTTGGATGAGGGCACCTTCCCACCTTTTCGATCTGTAAGCCTCTTTTTCTTGGTCTTACTTCACTGATTAGTAGTAAATGAAACGTAGCAGTAGCTGCTCTCTCTGTTTCCAGGCTTGTAAAAAGCCTCCCATCTCTTACGATGAAGTACAGTGCTCGCTATGCATGTTGGAAGCACCCTTGATCAGGTTGTACTTGTCGGGGTTTCGCAGTCATGACAAATACCCGAGAGTCCTTTAAATTGCTTTTTTAAGGGAAGGAAAGATTCTTTTTTATATATATTTATAAATTCTAATAACGTGGTTTGTTTCTTCTATAGCCTATGCGTTTTAAGATTCCATTGTGAATATTCACTGTGCATGGTGCTGTGTTCCATAAAGATATTCTCCTATAAACGTATGTTGTTGCTCAATGTGTCCCCTCATCTCCTCTTTCTCTCTTCAACTCCTTGTCCCTCTCAGATTCCCTTTGCTCCACACAGATAGCTTCAGTTCTAGGGAAAGATGTATACTGACTCGTTTCTTCATAGGATTCAGTCCCATGGTCAGGTGGAGTCATCGTGATTGATCAAGCCTGTGGTCAGACAGAAAATCATGGCAGCAATAATGTGTGGTACAGCAGGCTTCCTACCTCCAAAAGAATCCAGAACCCCTGAATCGGCACTAACATCTGGACACCCATGTTTAAATGCAGAAGCCTGTGGGACATATTTCACCTTCAAACAGCAACATCCTCTCAAAGAAAGGGATTTCTGTTCATGGGCCTATAGGACAGCATGGACCCCAGTTCCAGTTTAACTGCTTGGTAATTTGGTCAGCTAAGATGCAAGCATGCAGCAGCTACATGCTCTCATCACCATGAAGCCACCTGCCACCATGGCTTTCTGTCACAATGGACTGTCTCCCCTCAATCTATGGGACAAAATAAACCTTTCTCCCTCACCACATGTGTTCTTCACCATGGACAGTGCCCTCTGCCATGTCCCTCCTGCCATGATTCTCACGCCAACGCTCCCTCAGACTGTGACCCCAAACAACTCTCCCCTCAAATTAATTCTTTCATGTATGCTATCACACTGATCAGAAAAGTAACGAATATAGAAAGTCAGTACCAAAACGGCGCCCGCCGCCCTCACTGCTGTGGCTCTAAGAAATTGAGCCAGGTGGGTCGTCGGCCCTTGGAACTGATTTGGGGGAAGGATATATGCAAGAGTTTAAAGCTATGGACTAAAATATCTGTAGTACTATAAGCAGGGCTTCCTGGGCTCTTCTGGCTGCAGCGAGGTCCAGAATGCAGACAGAAATGGAGATGATGGTGGCCAGGTTCAGAATGTTTTATAGGAGGACAGAGGATGAGAAGCAATTCACACAACAGCAGCCAGAGCATCTAGCTACTATCTCCTTATCTCCTGAAAATCTAAATGAGGCTGCTGAAATGTGAGCAAGATATTTCATTCTTCCAGTACCCCAGGGTTTCTACCCCTCCCTCACCCCATCTCTGTGACTTATCCACACCTTCAAACCACTCACCAAAGTAAACCAAAGTAAACCAGCTTCCTTTGCTTTGAGTACTTTATCACAGTGCTGACTGAGAAACATAACTAACACAGATCCATTTTATAGTGTCCGCATGGTGGCGAGTTCTAACTGTCACCTCGACAAAACTAGAATCCCTAGGGAAGAGGATCTAAGTGAGAGATTGCCTACATCAGGCTGCCTGTGGGCATGTCTGTGGGGACTTGTCTTGATCGTCTTCATTAAACGTGGGCAGCATCCTTCTCTGGATTCAGGTCCTCCATTGTGTGAGAGTGGAGCAGGGTAGCTGAGCACCAACCATGATCTTGACTGTGGATGTGATATGGCTAACTCCCTCCTTGACTTTTCTGTTATGGTGGGCTGTAATCTGAACAGTTACAGCTGTCTATCTATCACTCGACCCTGTGGAGTTTGAGATTGGGAAAGTATAGTTCTCTTTTGGGTTAGGCCTCCTCTGGGCAGCCACACAATTGATATCATCGTGTTGAATCCCACACAGGTATGTTTCCCTTTACCCTTTTTAATTTTACAACTTGCTGCCATTGGGTCTAGGGTGACAGCAGGCACCATGGCTTAATCTCTGCCTCCTACCTGCCCAAAGAGATTTTAAAATTGGCAAACTAAAATTCCAGACATGGTGACATGCACCTACAATCCCAACACTCAAGTTTAAGGCAGGAGGATACAGAATACAGAGCTCAACAGCAGCCTGGGCTACACAGTGAGTTCTGAGGTAGCTTAAGCCACAGAATGAGAACCTGTCTCAAGGGAAAATGTAAACGAATAATAAAAATATGATTTTATTATTTATAAATATTTTACTATTTATACATTTTTATTATTTATAAATAAGAAACTAACTTTGGAGAACAAAGAACCTGTCCAACAAAAGAAACAGTAATGCAGTCCCTTTCTTAAGTTTCTTCAGACGACACGACTCATTGCTACATTATAGACACTTGGACTTAATGCTAGTTAGTTACTTTATTCTTAATTAAGATATAACCCTTCAAGCCGGGTGTGGTGCCGCACTCCTTTAATCCCAGCACTCGGGAGGCAGAGGCAGGCGGATTTCTGAGATCGAGGCCAGCCTGGTCTACAAAGTGAGTTCCAGGACAGCCAGGGCTACACAGAGAAACCCTGTCTCGAAACCCCCCCCCCAAAAAAAAAGATATAACCCTTCATTCAGTAGCAGTATGCTATTTTAATGAATGGCAATGAATACTACCTATGAAAAACATTAACTACAAATGGATAAAGATGGAGACCAATGCTAAGGAAAGAAGGAGATAAAATATTATAAAAATCTCTTTCAAAAAATAGCACACTGGATAGCATCTAATACTGATGAACCAATGTATAACAGCATAAGCAAATCACTTGTAAATATAAGCATTGGTGCTAGAAGAGAGAAAGAACAAAACCAAAATCTTCTGGAATGGTCTTACAGACAGGAGTTACAGACAGATGTGGGCTGCCATGTGGGTGCCGGGAAGCAAACCCAGGTCCTCTGGAAGAGCAGTGCATGCTTTTGACTATGGAGACATCTCTTCAGCCCATGGGAGTGGCCCTACAGACAGGGGTCAAAGGCAATGGCTGCTTTGTGTGTCTTTTCCATACCATTTGGTTGTCTTTTTAAGTTAAGCACACTTACTGCTTTGTAGAACTAAACATTAACTTTAAAAACTCAGTTATTTGCGCTTCTCCATAAGTCCCAGTTTCAGAATCTATTAATTCCTTCTCAGATGTCATTGTCTAATAGTTTAAAACGGGAAAGGGAAAGATAGCTCTTTTTTTTCTCCTCACAATATAATACTGTCTTTGGTATGCAGTTATCACTGTGTCAGGAAGATAAATTGCACATCACCCTCTGGTGTCCTATTGTTATGAAATGACAGAGCTAATGCAATTTATTCAGTACCCTGTTCCATCACTAACGTGTCACTCAGAATCAGGCTCTAATTTTACAAAATGATTTAATTTTTGTTCTGGATTTAAAAAAAAATTATTTCTGCCAATTTGCTTTTTTTTTTTTAACAGCCTGGAATTTCAATGAGAAGTTAAAATTTAATTCCCTAAATTGTTTCAGTTCAGAGAGAGAGAGAGAGAGAGAGAGAGAGAGAGAGAGAGAGAGAGAGAGAATCAGACTGTCTGTCTATCTTATTAGAGGTCACCCAACCACCCCTTCTTGGCACCCAGGTAAACTGAGATCATGAGGAAGGCTAGAATGACATCAGCAATCCCGAGATACCATGACCTCATCCTTTTGAGGTCCTTTGGATCTGGACTCAGGTCATCACCATGCCAGCATCCTGTCCTTTGTGCTGCCTGCTATAGCTGCCTAATTTGCATATTCCTTCAGTCAGCAAACACTGATTTGCTCCTGTTGTGAGTGTGGATTGAATAAGACTTACTTCTCATCTTAAAAAAAAGAGATTACAGAGGCTCCTGTAGGACCTGGCCCAGTGTTCCTGTGTAGTTAATCCAGACACTCTCTGTGCCAAGGAAAGACTGAGGTATGGTGGCCATGATTACATACCCTCCAGCCCCAGAGGAGGGAGACAGCAGCTTTGTAGAATAATGAGCAATTGTCCATAGAATACTCTCCTTTGTTCAAAGCAAAGCTTGTGTTTGTGTGGGAGAGGTTGGGCTTGGCTTAAAGTACTGGGTGCACGGATGCTAACGTGCGTCTTTGGGATCTTTTGAGGTCTCTGTTTATGACAGAGGAGGCTGGGAGCTGACTGAAAACCTCCCCCAGGTGCCATAGAAGAATGGCAGTGGCCTGAGTCAAATGCTTATGTGGACAGTAATATAGTGGCTGATGTAGAGAATATACGTGGCTGCTTTAAAAGAGGCATTCTTTTTGTTCTGTATTATCTTGATACTAAGGAAACTTTGGGGACAAGAGAAGACCTGCTTTGGAAGCAGACAAGTTCAAACCCCTGATTCCCATCTTAACCCACAGAGGCTGTATGTCTGAGTTACAGCAGTCGCATAGGAAGTATGAACATGAGCGCCTAGAGAAAAACCACACCTGTGTTAAAGATTCCAAAAGGCTGATTGATTGATTGATTGATTGACTGACTGACTGACTGACTGATTAGGACGTTAGTGATTGTTCAGAGTTGGAATGTTACAGGTCTGGAGCCAAATTAACTTGGGCTGGCTTCAGCTCTTTTAATAGCCATCTATTGCCAGCTTTGTATTTGAGCTAACACCCTCGTGACCATTAGGTAAATCTTTTTGTAATGTGCTGGTAGACAGCTTCTGCTAACCTGAAAACTGAGAATATACCAGACAGTCAGCATCTGAGTCCTGTAGCAAAAATGTCCCTGTTTTGCTATTATGGGTATACATGATAGTCCCACAACATATTTTAAAAGTACCTTGATTCATGACTTTCTTCTTATTCTTGTACTATAAAAATTTCATGAAACTCTTACCGCTCGGAGCGTGGTATTTGGCTAACCTGAATCTGTGCTGCTAGACCATGGTGCTGGGAACAGAGGACCATGAGGGACAGTTTATGTTTAGACAACATGGTGTTAATAAGGGTGTCCCGTATGAGCTAACACAAGAGGGCTGCCACCAGATGTCCTGGGATGTACCAAGGCACATAGGAATTCTATCTGTTACATAACTAGTTTTTGGCTGAAAGTCGCTTTTGTGTGAGTCTATATAAATATGGCTATGAGGTCAAAGACCCAGGCCTTTGCCTGAGACTTAGTGAGAGTCTGAGGCTTTTCCTGTCATTGGCCTGTGTATGTTTTCTTGTAGGCCTCTGTGCCTTTGTGGTGGCCCATGTGTGTCCACGTGTGCCTGGGTACCTGCTGGGCAATGCACCGTGGCAGGAAACTTGGTAAGGTTGAACAGGTTTGAAACCCCAGAACCTCTGAGAGAATGGTAGAAGCTTTACCTACTTCCAACTAGGTCCCTGTTACATGATCTCACTCCCTACATAGGAACACAACCTCTGGTCACATAGATCAGAACAAAGTGATTCATGCTAATGAGGTATCTAGATTGGCCATGAGAGTTTAGCCTATAAGCTTCCCAGACATTCCTTTCTGCAAAAGGTCTCTAATCTCTGGTCCACTCTGAGGAGGTGGTATACACCCATTTTTATGATGAACAATCAACAAACAGTTTGAAACCAAGAAATGTCTCTCTCATCAAGAACCACCGCAGTCGGGAGCATGGAGGAAAACTTCATCTACAACTCCGAAGTTTCCTGCAGAAGGGCCCTCCATGATAGTTAAGCTAAGGACAATTCGTGATGAGCGAAGCTGGAGTTCCCTGCCCCCACCCCCAGCCCCAGGCTCATCATTCTCAGCCCACGCCCCCCACCCCTCTCTTTGGACTCCCATGTCGTTTCCAGTTTGGGAATCCCAGCTTCGGACTCAGTCTGTGTTGTTTCTCACACAGGTTGAGTCCCCAGTCCCAGCTGTATTCTCCCACCACCTGTGCTGGGCATTGGTTTCCAGCTAGCCCATCACCCGATAGCAGGCAAATGCACGTAGTGTCTCCCATTGCACCTGCCCAAGTGATTTTCCCACACCCCAGCGGGCAGAGTTCCTACAGAAAGGCAAAACATGGGACCACAGGTACCGGCTGGTATCTGTCAACCTAGTGCCTTTACTGAGAGTGAATTTGTAAGTCTTCAAAATCTCTTCAGCTTTGGGGCCTCCTGCACCCCTGCTGGTTTCCTGACACTGGGACATGGCCCTCATCCTTGGTCACACATATTTAGCTCCAGAATACATCATTCCTTCTTCTCTGTTAAGATGATAGCTGGATTTACATGTCAACAGGAACGACTGAAGCTGTGAAGGACCTTGATCATGATGTAGGACCTGTAGATAGACAGGCGAACGCCCAGATCTCGGGAGAATTGGCTTTCGTGGACAAGCACCCTTCTTCTCCTTCTCCTTCTCCTTCTCCTTCTCCTTCTCCTTCTCCTTCTCCTTCTCCTTCTCCTTCTCCTTCTCCTTCTCCTTCTCCTTCTCCTTCTCCTTCTCCTTCTCCTCCTCCTCCTTCTTCTTCTTCTTCTTCTTCTTCTTCTTCTTGTTTTTCGAGACAGGGTTTCTCTGTGTAGCCCTGGCTGTCCTGGAACTCACTCTGTAGACCAGGCTGGCCTTGAACTCAGAAATCCGCCTGCCTCTGCCTCCAGAGTGCTGGGATTAAAAGCATGCACCACTAAGCCCAGCTCAGCACCCATCTTCTAACACTGTTGGGAGCTCTTGAGCCTGAGCAGCCTGAAGACCCAGCCCTGACTCCTGGAGGGCCTCTTAGCAGCCACTGACAAGACAGTCTCATTTTGCTGTCCTTTCCCAGAGTTCCATCAATACTGGTGAACATCTCCCAGAACTCAACCCGAGAAGGGGCAGGGTTCTTTCTGCCTGGGAAGGGTTTGTATTGTTTTCTGTAGATGTTTGCCCTGAACCAAACTATTCTGCAGTTCAGAACACCTCTTTCCTAGGTCCTTCCTTACTTCTGTTCTCTCTCCCTCCCTCTCTCCCTTTCTCCCTCCCTGTTTCTTTATTCTTCTTCCTCCCTTCTTCCTTCTCTTTTCTTTTTCTGTTTGTTTGTTTGTTTGTTTGTTTGTTTGTTTGTTTTTTGAGACAGGGTTTCTATGTATAGCCCGGGCTGTCCTGGAACTCACTTTATAGACCAGGCTGGCCTCAAACTCAGAAATCTGCCTGCCTTTGCCTCCCGAGTGCTGGGATTAAAGGCGTGTGCCACCACGCCCTGGCCCCTCTTTTTTATTTGCTGTGCCCTTTCCCCATCCTTTTTAAAACAAAGCTTCACTATGAAGTTCAGGTTGGCCTTGAATCAGTGTTCCTGCCCCAGCCTCCCAAATTCTGGGATCACAGGTATGTGCTACTATACCCAGCTAATAACCTATCTTTCAAACCAGCCACTCCTTCCCATTGATACAAGTCTCAGGAAGATACCCCAGGGGCTCAGATCCTTTCTATCCCTGTGCAGGTCTCTCCATCCTACCTATGATGTTTGGGCCTCATTGTTAAAATCCATTTTTCTTCTCATTCATTTGGGGGTGGGAATGAGAGTGGAGCAGGAACGGTCAACCCTAAAAGGGATCTGATACCCTTTTTGATTTGATGTCAAAGAGGTAGATGCGCAGTGGTTGCTTGGGAAATTTGAACTAACACCATCAGATTGGGAAATTTGAACTCACACCATCAGATTTGTTTGCCTTCATGTAGAAGTAGGTAGGATATATTCCCCTAAAATACACGCTGACTTCTTACCAGAGGCAAATAATGTTTCCAGCCTGTGGTAGTTTGAATATGCTTGGCCCAGGGAGTGACACTATTAGGAAGTGTGGCCTTGTTGGAATAGATGTGTCACTATGGGTATAGGCTTTAAGATCCTTGTCCTAGCTGCCTGGAAGGCAGTATTCTGCTAGCAGCATTCAGATGAAGATGTAGAACTCTCTGCTCCTCTGGCACCATGTCTGTCTGGGTGCTGCCATGTTCTCACCTTGAGGATAAATGAACTGACCCTCTGAACCTGTAAGCCAGCTCCAATTAAATGTTGTCCTTATAAGAGTCATGGTGTCTATTCACGGCAATAAAACCCTAAGACTGAAATAAAACCCTTTCTCATGAGTCACCATATTCCAGGCATGATGTGGCTTTGCTTGGCCACTTGTTCCCACCACCGTGGCCTGTAGACTCTTATCAGCTCAAAGCAGTGGGGCCACTACAGATCAAGGATCACCAGTTCTGAAACCGTAAGCACGGGGAACCTTGCAGCTTGGTGAGCTGATTACATCGGATTTGTTGTATTCGTGGAGGCTGGGTAGACGGTCAACATGATAAGAAAACACGGAAACAAAGGCAAGGGAAGCAAAACTAGGTAACATCCATGAGCCAGGAGTGGTGTCAACACATGGAAACACAGAACTCAGAAGAAGGAGGGGGGAGGAGCGCAAGCCCAAGGGCAATTTGTGTCAGAGAACAAGAGCCTCAAGATGAAGAAAAGGAAGCTCTCTTCAAATAGACACACAGATCTTCCCCCACCCTCTCTGTCTGTCCCTGTCTCCTCTTTCTCTCTCTCTCTCTCTCTCTCTCTCTCTCTCTCTCTCTCTCTCTCTCTCTTTCTCTCTCTCTCTCTCTCTCTCTCTGTGTGTGTGTGTGTGTGTGTGTGTGTGTGTGTGTGTGTGTGTGCATGTGTGTGTGTGTGTGCATGTGTATGTGTGTGTGTGCATTAATTTAGTGTACGCACCGGTGCATGTGTGTGCACACATGCATATGAAGTGGTCAGATCAACATCTAGTGTGTCTTTCTCTATCATTCTTTGCCTTATTTTCCAAGACAAGGTCCCCCTCTAAACCTAGAATTCACCAGTTCAGCTAATCTGGCTTGCTAATTCCCACTGTGTCTGGCCCTAGCACTGGGCTGCCTGTGCATGCTGCCATGCCTGGCTCTTTGTCTGGGTGCTGATGATAAGCTCAGAGCTTCAAGCTTGCACAGCAAGCCCTTTGCCTATTGAACCATATCCCCAGCCCCTCCCCCTGCAACACCCCACCTCCCAACAAATGGATTCTTAATGGGCCACTCTGGAAGCTGTCTGGGAATTACCTTGTATACATTTACATACATTAACGTAAATTTACATGTATATAAATGTTTCCTGCTACTTATTTCCTTTGAGGGCAAGGATTTTCTCTCCTTTAGTACTCAGTAGGCTTTACACCTGGTGGGTTCTCCATAAGTATCATATCACAGGCCCTCTCATGCACTTGGTGCCTTTGCCATCCTAGGTCTAAGGTAGTTTCAAGTTCCTCATTCTTCCGCTGAAAACCCTGACACACACACACACACACACACACACACACACACACACACACACACACACATATATATATATATATATATATATATATATATATATATATATATATATATAAATATAATTATGTCCAATCCGATTCCAGGGAAGCAATGAAATATTTCAGTTGTGATCTGACCAATCCAGACCCTGGACTATCTGTTTTATAAAGATTAATGCTACTCTATGGTCACTTAGCACTTAGAAAGTTACCCAGTTTTCCTTGACTTCACCCCTTATTTCTCTATTTTAAACACACAGATATAAGAGTTTTTGTTAGACACTTCTTGTCTGAGAGTTTCTGTCATGGGCTGGAGAGATGGCTTAGTGGTTAAGAGCACTGGCTGCTCTTCTAAAGGACCTGGGTTCAATTCCCAGCTCCTACATGGTAGTGTACAACTACCTATAACTCTGAGGATCTAATACCCTCACAAAGACATACATGAAAGCAAAATACACACCAATGTGTGTGTGAGAGAGAGAGAGAGAGAGAAAGAGAGCGTTTTCAGTCTGAAAGTTTCTGTCAATTCTATTTTCTGAGCATAGAATGAGCTCTTTGGGGAGTTAAAACTCTGTCTACATAGCTTTAGTGAGGTAGATGGAAGTTGGTTCTTTCCTTGAACAGAAGTCTAAGAGAAGTCTAAGTTGGTAGCTGGCATTGCCCCAAGAATTATAAAGGCACACACTTCTGTTGTTGAGCAACACCCAAGAATTGGCCTCAGCTGCCAGGTTCCAAAGACTCATGGTTCCACTTCTCCAAGACAGCAATCACTTCCTCTAAGAACAGGACTAAGAAGGGAGGTAATTAAGCCATCATAGAGACGCCCCAGGGAAAGTGTGTGCTTGAAAACAGCAGAACAGTGAGAATCCGCTTGAGTTAGCAAGCTCTGTGCATGCTTGTGGAAGGAGAGAGAAATGCCCTAGACTGCTGTGGTAGTGAAGAGGTCAGCTCAGAGCTTTGGAATTTTCCAAAATTCCACTGGACTCCTCCCCTCCTGGAAGAGACAGGTAGAGAGCACGTAGGCAGTAGTAAGCCACTACTTCCCCATTCCCTAAAGATCAATCAGTTTAAAGGGCACACTGTTCCACCAGTCATATTGTGCCTAGTTGCTGATGCTCTATTCCGCCCTGGAAAACAAATAAAAACAGGACGCTGGGGGTAGCAGCCTCTCCTTCGGGCCTGGGATAACCCCAGTGCACTAGAACAATAAATTCCTCTTGCTTTTTGCATCGATTCCGCATGGTTAACTCAGGGGGTCCCCGGTAAGCTAAGACTTGCCAGAGTCTTACAGTAGTTTGAGTATGGTTGACTCAATGGAAGTGGCACTATTAGGTGGCAATTATTGCAGTGGGTTTTGCATAGTTAGAATGTGTCACTACAGGGTGGGGTCTTTGAGATCTCTATGCTCAAGTTCCACCCAGTGTGGAAAGAGAGGTTCCTCCTGGCTGTCTGTAGAAGAGAGTTTCCTTCTGGCTGCCTTGGCATCAAAATGTAGAACACTCAGCTCCTTCTCTAGCACCATGTCTGCCTGGACACTGCCATGCTTTCTGCCATAATGATAATGGACTGAACCTCTGAAGCTGTAAGCCAGCCCAATTAAATGTTCTCCCCTGTGAAAGTTACCTGGGTCATGGTGTCTCTTCACAGCAGTAAAACCCAAACTAAGACAACTACCTACCTATGATGCTTTCAACAAACGTGGTTCTTGGCTCCACAGTGCAATCAACCAATGAGCAGGTGTCCCTGCAGAGTATGGAGGTTGCAGGTGCAAGTTTGTAGCTCTGTCTAATCTTTGCAACTATTTCTTCCTTCTTCTATTCTTCCTTTCAGGATAGAGACACAGTGGTTTTATTTTTATCCTGACAGTTTTCAGAGCTCACATCTACCGCCAGAGCTTAGTTACATATGTCAAGTCTAGCTGCAAGTGAGGCTGGAAAATTCTTTTTTTTTTTATGGTGGACATAGTAGGACCCCACAAAAATGTTCATTATCTTGTCCCTGAAGGTCACAACAAAGATACTTTCCAGATGAGGTTAAATTAGGTATTTCAAAGTTGGCTGGAGCGAGAGCAGAGGCGAGAGAATGGCTGAAGATGCTTCTGTTACTGGTTTTGAATATGGGGAAGGGGGAAGTAGCCAAAGAGGAAGGTGGCCTCTAGACAAAGCAAGAATGCAAAGGGTCTCCTCCAGAAGACCCTTATTTGTTTCTAGCTTCTCAAACTATAAAGCAGTAAATTGTGTTGATTTAGGACACTAACTCTGTGTGGTTTGTCACAACAGCAGCAGGTAAACACATTTATTCTGATTTGTTACTGCTTTTGTTATTCTGCTGCTATGAAAAACTGAACACAATAGACATGAGGAGGTAACTAGCATTCCCTGTGCTTTAAAATTATTACTGCTGCTATTAATTATTAAATATGTGTAGATGTTCTGCCTGAATATGTGTCTGTGGGCCATGTCCATGCCTCGGGTCCACAGAAGCCAGAAGACAATGTGAGATGATTCTCCAGAGCTACAGATGGTCGTGAGTCACCATGTGGAGTGCTGGCACTTGAACCCAGGTCCTCTGAAGGTGCAGCCAGTGCTTTGAACTCCTGAGTCATTTTTTTCAGCATCTGCCCACGTTTCATTTATTTATTTTGATAGTAATTTTTATGATTAATACTTCTAACGATCACCTCTGATTTTTCAAATTGCCTGCAAACATTGAACTGAACCCGCTAAGATGGTCTATCTGAATTGAGTTCACCACCCAACTCAATACCTGTAATTATAAGTATCCCTTGTGTTTTTTGTCTTCCAGGGCTTCTATGATTATCCCTTATATATCAGATATAACAAGATAGCCTTCACCCATCTGACCTGAGAATTCTTGCTGTGGTGGTTTGAATAAGAGTGGCTCCTATAGGCTCATGCCATGTATTTGAATGCTTAGTCATCAGGAAGTGGCACTACTTGAGAAGGTTTAGGAGGTGTGGCCTTGTTGGAGGAAGTATTTTACTAGGGGTGGCTTTTAAGGTTTCAAAACTCAAGCAAGGCCTAGTGTGTGTCTCTCTTCCTGTTTCCTGTCTCACTCTTCCTGATTCCTGTCTCTCTCTTCCTGTTTCCTGTTTCTCTCTTCCTGTTTCCTGTGGGTCCAGATGTAGAATTTTCAGCTGCTTCTGTAGCACCATGTCTACCTGCATGCCTTCATGTTCCCCATCATGACAACAATGGACTAAAACCTCTGAAACTGTTAGCCAGCCGTCATTAAATGTTTTTAATAAGAGCTGCCATGGTCATGGTGTCTCTTTACAGCAATAGAACACCGAATAAGACACTCGTGGTACCCAGGATTCAGCACATCACAGTCCCTTCACCCATCTTGGAATTGTTATACTCACCTACGCATGAGCATTCACCCTGTTCAATAGGAAGCCCATTCTCCCTGAGCCAGAACTCTGAAACAACAGAGAGGCTGAGAAGTTCCATTTTCCTTAGGTCATACCCCCTCAGCGGTAGTTTGTCAGCCTCCAGCAACAAAGCTCAAAGGCTCTGGCTTAAGCTAACCTTGGTAATAATGGATCACCTCCACCAGGGTTCACAGCTTCAAAAGCCATTGCTATTCTCTTCAGAAAGCTTTGAGATTCCAGTTTCTCCACAGGCTTCATAGCAATGGCCTAATTGCCTTTCAGGAAAAATAAAATGCCCACATCTCTGAGCCTCCACCCCAAGGCCCTTCGGCCTTTGATGCTCACTCCAGCAATGGTTGGGACTGCTAGTTACCAGATCTGATATATCTTCTCCAAGCTGTTTGCTTCCAGAGAAACGGCCCAAGGGACGACAGCCAGGGTAATGGGGAAATGAAACCGTCCTAAAGCTTTCAAGTTTTCGAAAGATGAGCACATTTTCTTCTATGTTGTTCCCCTCACCTGCTCCTTGTCCTCGCTGCCAACACTCCCTCTGGCCCAGATTCGTTGGCAGTCCAGGCAGGAGCCGACTGCCTACCAGGCATCCTCATTAAAATGCACTGTTCTTGCTAATTATGAGCCAAGATTCTCCCACGGTGGGCCTGGTCTGGGCACCGCCATTATCTTCATAAATAGGCTCTTTACTTTGCAAACGCTGCTGTCACAGTCAGGCATTCTCAACCTGGCAAGGGCTCTGTGCATTCTTGAGTGGTGGAGAGAATGTGTCAGCAAGGGAAGGCAGAGGTATTCATGCCAAAGCAAGGCTCTGTCCTGAGTTCACCCCACTCAGTCTGGGCAGCAGGCAGCCAACGCAATGGTTGAATCCGAGACTCCAGTCCTGGTGGGCAGCAACCTATGGACCGGATCTTCTGGAAGACTTTATTTTCCATCATTTTCATCTTCACAGCAAAGGCAACCTAGTCAATGTAAAAAAAAAAATCTGTAAATATTTTTGAGAACTCTATTTTTTTAAAAGAATGTTCCCACCCCACCCCCAAAATTCACAAATTGGATGGCGGTGTAGGTGTGTGTATGTGTGTGTGTGTGTGTGTGTGTGTGTGTGTGTGTGTGTGTGTGTGTGTGTAGGGGGGGACAGATGAGTCCTTGGTCTCTCAAATATGCCATATGCAAGCTCGTCTATGAGAACTTGTTTATGTATTTAACTTCCTTTGCCTACAAAGCTCTGTGTACAGTTTTTCTGTTTAGTGCTCAGCTGCCTTTTGCAGTGCTAGCTCTGTCTGAACACAGTCTGCTCTGATCCCCTCACATATGCCACCCCTTTTCTGCACCATCAGGGTGGTTCCATGTCATTTCTTAAGTAGTGCCTACTGTATAGTGCTGGCTTTGTCCCTCCCTGTAACACACCTGTCACACCTAGAGTCTCTAATCCTTAACAATGGACCTTCAATCTCATTTTGTAATAAGAACACTGAGGCTCAGGGATGTCTCTCCCTCTCCCCCTTCCCTGCCACCTACACATTCATCTTAGCCAGGAGCAAAGTGAGGTCTGAAACCTTCAGCCTGTTGTCCACAGTAAACCTTCCACCCTATACTAGGTTACAGAGTGCTGGGGTGGGGGTGGGGGGAGATTCTGCTCCTAGGTGCTCAATAGAAATGAGTCAAAGAACCAGCTCCACACCATAGACTAATTAGCTCCCTCAGACAGATTGTCAAGAAGAGCTGTATGAGAGGAAGGCTCAAAGTGTCAGTGCAGAGCACGTGCCTTTTTGCAAATTTACAGCTTGTGAAATTTACTATTAAAAGGGCCACGGGGCAGGGAAGGTTACCGGCCTTCCCTCTAACATTGGAGCAATAATGAAGCACTCCTCAGACTCTGAGGTACAGAGGAACATTGGCAGGATCCTGTTAAAGTGTGAAGCGCGGGGGTGGGGGTCGGGGGGTGATGCAGGACTGGCTACTCTGAGCAGCCAGACAAGAAGAGACCGTTCACAGACCACGTAAGAGCACGTGGGATCCATAGAAGCAGGAAGCTATGGGGGTGTGGAGCCAGGGAGGACCAGGAGTGAGAGAAAAGGGGGGAAATTTCACTGTGTGTCTATCACACGCTGACATATGTCTCCCCTTATCTCAGATCCTTTGCCTGGAAACCCTTTCCATATTCTTTGCCTTCCCCCCACCCCAAACTTTCATTTGTCCTTGAAAACAACTTAGAGGTCATTTCTAGCAAGCTTTGGCCACTCTTTGAGGCTCAGCTGAGTCTCTTCTCCTACCTCTGGATAACAGTTGGCTCACACCTTAGGTTCTGTCTGCCTCCACCCCCATCCCCACCCCCAACTGGGACTGGGCATCCCTTGAGGTCAGAGACTACAAATTCATGAAGTGGTACGCAATGGGTGTTCTTGAATATGCCGATCTTACCACAGGGACTGAGAGGGATCATGTAGAGGAAGCCAGCTTTTCCTTTCCCTACCCCTAGGGCTCAGTATTAACTTGAATAAAAGAGATGCCCAGGAGAAAGGCATACAAACGTTATTAGCACAAGTTGGGTGTGACACAGAGTCTTCATAAAGAAAAAAAAAGACCCCAAAGACCTGGGGTGGGAATATTACAGAACGGATGGGACAAGAAGGGGGAAACCAAGAACATAGCAATGGACAACAGGAGGCATCAGTAGCAGAACTAGAGACAGGAAAGGAAGAGGGGACAGGGAAGAAGGGGTGGACAGACACCCAGACTATGAAAATGCCATTTCAGATATATCCATGAAACAGCAACGGAAAACAGCATGCATTTGTTGGCAACTTGAAGTATGGACTAGGTAGGCATCTAGACTCTCTTATACATCTGCCCTTATGTCAACAAAAATGGCTCGGTCAAACGTCTAGGGCAACAGGCCCTAATGGGTCAGCCCAGGTCCAAAGCAGGATTCAGAGAGAGAGAGAGAGAGAGAGAGAGAGAGAGAGAGAGAGAGAGAGAGAGAGAACCATTACTCAACTGATTGGCCAGATCAAGTCCACAGTCCCGCCCAGAGTCAAGAGGTGGGGAAACAGGTCACTCCCTGCTGGCAGCCATGGAGTGTACTGTACGTCCCTTGGTGAGAGAAGGACCACAAGCCAAAGGAGAGAAGACAGTTAAGAAGTGTGGCTACAAGGATCAGGGACTGTGAAATCAACTGCATCAACTTACATTGCAAGGGACTCTGGCAGGCACTAGGTTCCTCTCAGGATGGATCTGACTCAAGGGCTGTCATTCTCAGGAGGTACCTGGGCTACAAAGCATGACCACTCCTCATCCTGGGCTCACCAGCCAGCTCAGGCAGATGTCTCCCCAGACAGGCTTCCCAGGTGTTTGCTCCAGCTGTGCAACTGATGTATGTCCATGCAATTCAGAGCATACCTAAGAATAGAGTGAGTGAGTGAGTTATGACCAGAGAGAGAAATCTGTTAATAAAAGATAACTAAACGAATAAAAATAAGTTTGAGTTTAGCTTTGTTCAGACTACCAAGTTTTCCCTCAGTCTGTCTAAACTCTTGAGTTGTTCATGAATTTAATATTTTCTTTTTGTCTTCCTTCTTTTACTTTTATTTTCTGAAATAGGGCCTTGTGTAGCCCAGGGTACATAATTCCTGCTCCTCTAGCCTATCAGAGATGCGAGCCACTGCCCCCAGTATGTATTTTCCATCTAATGGTTTGAATAGGTGATTCATTAAATTCAGCTTAAAAGACTATCTGTAAATCTCCCCTTCTCCCCAGTGAGTTAGCCCATCTCACAGGCAAATTATGTTATTTTAAATCAGTCATCCAAAAATGAAGAGAAGGCTTGATATAAACAAATACATATGCTTTGTCATTGACAGTGAGTGTATTTTGATTTTACTTTTCAATTACCATTATTTCAATAAAATATTTTCCAAACTAAAGCATAAAAATTGTTCTCATTCTTGTTTAGGGCAACATGATTTTCCATTGTGTGAGTGCATGAAAGCAACTGTGGCCACTCCCTGCTGGCAGCCATGGAGTGTACATCCCTTCTCTGGGTGATATATAATTAGATCCAACGAGATCTGCAGGAAGACACAGAATCCAAGTTTGGGATGGATGAATGGATTGATGGCAGTGACTGCTCTATTGTCTTCTGATTGGGGTCTTTGTCTTAATTGTGCTTGTGAAGCACACACAAAAAAAGATGACCAATAAGACAGCTCAGAAAATAAAGGGACTTACATCCAAGAACGATGGTCTGAATTAAAGTTCCAGGTCCCATAAGGTGGAAGAAGAGAATGGGCTCCAGAGTGTTGTCCTCAGACTTCTTCAAGAACACTGTGGTATGTACACACACACACACACACACACACATGCACACACACACACACAGTAAAAATGCAATTAAAAAAATAGTGACACCACAGAAAATTTCATGAGATACTTGGCATGTGTCTGGTATTTGGGAACTGTATGTTTTAACCTGTAGAGGAAGCCATACAAGAGAGCAGGGTCCTGGGAGGAAACAGATGGCTAAGATTCAAAATAGAAGCCAGTCTGGGAATGCAGCCCAGGGCTGGAGTGTGGTTTAGCATGCACAAGGCTTTCTCCACAAACCCCCAGCACCCGCCCTGAGTTTACAAGGCTGGTGAACACCATTTGGGCAAGCCAGCTCATTGTAGCATCTCCTCATGCATGGCAGCGACTCCACACTAGGTGCCTCTGCTCTGCTCTGCTCTGCTCTGCCCTGCCCTGCCCTGCCCTGCCCTGCCCTGCCCTGCCCTGCTCTGCTCTCTGTATTCTTCAGATCCAGAGGCTGAATTCAAGGTGCATAGGACTAGTCACTTGGAAAAACCGTGTCTTGGCCATGATCACTGGATTCATATGGATCTCAGGCCAACTCAGACAAGCCAAAATGACAGTCACCACTGAGAATTCAGGGAGGATGCTAACTTATCCACAGCGACATTGTACACTGACCATTTCTGAATGGTAGCCTATGTACCTGCTGCCTCAGAATTACTAAGAAACAGGTTAGGCCTCGCATATCAGACCCACAGAGCCAGTTTCTCTGGAGTCTATAATAAGCTCCCTTCAGGCCCCGTCATGTCTGGGAACTCTACCAAGACAACAGCATAAGTAAACATGACTGCCTTCAGAAACTAGGAAGCTCAGCCCTTCCAGAGTCTATATATGGGACACACCAAATGTTCTGTGCTCTGGTGGCCTAATGCTAAGTCATAGGAGGACTGAGCTTTCTCTCTGACTTGAAAGGGCTCAGCTGCTGACAGGGGTCCCTGCATGGATGGGACTCTGAAGTGGTAATATACAGAGAAGCATGTGATAGGGCAATCTTAGTCAGGAGGTTGATCTAAATATCCTTCTGCCTTCTCCACAAATTCTTCCTGGTGTGCAGCAAATGATGCAGGTGGAATGTTTGGTTGTGACATTGGGATAGGTTGAAGTGACAAGTAAGATAGTCTGGGGGATAAGGCGTGGGGGTACTAGATCCAAGACTGGCCACAGAGCCCCAGTGGGCAGAGGTGACTCCTAGGAGGTACCTCTGCAGTAGCACCAGCTGCTTTCTCTGGAAGGTGGATGGGTTTAGACCAGTGGGTAAGCAGTAAGGACCTGGGGGGAATATTGTCTAGATTTAAAGTCTAGAGTCAATGTGGAGAGCTCTGATTTCTCATTGGGGAACAAGGTATTCTCATTCAAGGTCCTGGTGATTGAGCTAGACCTGGGTCCTAACTGTAAAGGATCTGTTGTCCCTAGAGTTGGGTCATCAGGGAATGCCACTCTTAGGCTTAATCCAACCTTCGACGCAGTTTTCATATCCTCTGTAAGTGCACTGCAGAATCGAGCTCTGAACTCCAACCAGGATTCCAGAGCTGTGGGCTATGACATTTTGCCATTCCAGGGTGGAGATCAGCAAATCCACCCTTTTTCAGATACCATAGGCAGCTTCTCAAGGCCCTAACCACATCCTGCACAGAGCTGGCGTTCAATGTTCAATGAACACCAATGTGTGGTGAGCCTAGGACAGTAAGGCAGCGATTATCCTGAAAGGAAGTAGTGTCTAGAGATAGATGGCCTCTCCTACTGCATAGAGACTGTGATAGTCTTGTGTCTTCCAGAACTTGTATTGGTGCTCTGAGTCTGCATTAGAGTGTTTATACAAAACGGCATACAGTAACCCTTTGTGATCTAAAAGTATGCCATTCTCATGAATGACATCAATCAATCAATCAATCAATCACAGGTAGAGGTAGAAGGTGGAGTATCTTTCCTCCTTGTCATCAGGGTCATAATTGACACTCCAATAACCAAAGATACATTAACGAGAAAGTATAACGTGTTGACTAATGTGACATGGGAGATTTCAAAAGTGAAGTTTCAGACTGGGGATGGAGCTCAGTGGATAGAGTATTTGCCTAGTATTTTAGCTTAGACTTCCGACTTCACAGCTACAGTCATCTGAGAGAGAAACTTCCTACATGAGACTAACGGAGGAGTATCTTGGCTGCTAACAGTTGTAGGAGGGCCCAGCCTACTGTGGGTAGAACTAGTCAATGTGGAGAGCTCTGGTTTCTCATTGGGGAACAAGGCATTCTCATTCAAGGTCCTGGTGATTGAGCTAGACCTGGGTCCTAACTGGGTCAATTGGTCCTGAGCTGTATAATACCGCTAGCTAACACGGGTTTTCAAGTTAGCCAGCAAGCAGTATTTGTTCATAGTTCATGCTCTGCGTCCTCATCTGTGAATGAGCTTCAGAGGCACAGATGCTCTGTGGGATAGCAAGCTTGCCTTGAATTCCTGCTTTTTTTTTTTTTCCACTCAATGATAGACTCTGAACTACGAGCTAAAATAAACTCTTTCCTCCCTGAAGTTACTTTTGGTCAAGTTATTTGTCACAGCAACAAAATGAAACTAGAACACTTAGCAGGCAAAAGACCCTGGATTTGATCACCAAAAAACTACATAATCGGATGTGGGGTGGTGCATATCTGAAATCTCAACACTAGGAAGAGAAGCAGGAAAAGCAGATGTTTAAGGTCATTTACAGTTCTTTAGCAAGTCTGAAGCTTATCTGGGAGGTGTGAGACTCAAAACAAATAAAGACCCAGAGAAAATGCCATATATATATATATATATATTTTAAGATATATATATATATATATATATATATATATATATATATATATATATATATATATCTTAAATTTTTTTGAGATCCTCATACATGCACACATACTCTTTAATTCCTCCAAGATCTACATCTCACCTCTACATCCTTCCAATTCTCTCCCTTTCTCTCTCTCTCTCTCTCTCTCTCTCTCTCTCCCCAATAATTAATTAATTCCAATATGTGCTGCCCACATAGTCAGGGGTGTGTGGTCATCCACTATTGTCTACCTACCAGGGTACATTAAAACAAATGAAAACAATCCTCAATTTTTATGCTTAGGTTTGATAAAGAATAAGCAGTCATGTCAAAATGCCATTGTGTGGAAAAGGTATGGATTATGCTAACAGACTGTAGGAAGGGGAGCCCAGCAGGGCATGCCTGTCAAGTTCTTTCTGTTTCCTTTGCAGCATTCTCAAAAGCTCTGGCTAAGAAAGGACTCTTTCTAGAATCAAGGTTTCATAGTCTATAAGATAGGTAAAACCATTTCTTTATGATCATCTCCTGCCCAGAAGGTGAAGGGAAGATTAGAATTATATTTCTAGGTTTGGGGCTGGCTTTGAGAAAGAGTATGTGTGGGGGGTCCTACCAAGTAATTTACATACTTTGCTCAGAAGAGAGACTTTTTTTAAAGGAAGTTTTACCTGAATTTAATTATCTTCTCTGTCTCTGTTCCGAATTGTAGGACTCTCTTCTGCCTTCCACCATGCCTACAGGGATGGGCCTGTGCCTTCCCCATGAGAACTGGCGAATTCTTCTGACAGAAGATCTCTAGATAAACACAGAAGAAGCAAAGACCAGCCCAAGAATATGTAAGACTTTACAAAGGATGCGGAAAAAGAAAAAGTTTATTTTCTTACGGGAAGTCAAACATGCTTGGTTTCTTCACTCTTAGAAGATAAATAGAGGAGTTGGCTGAGTGAACTAAGGGCCTGCGTGCAAGCATGAAGACTGGAGTTTGAATACCCACAATCCATGTAAACGCTAGTTGGGTTCAGCAGCAGAACAACATTCGAAGGTGGAAGGAAACAGTAAAGCCCAGGAGTGAGGGGCTAGTTAGACTAGCCAGTTCAGCAAACTCTGGGTTCTAGTGAGCCAGGAAGAATATGGTGGAAGTGTAACTGGGGAAGATTCCTGATGTCAACCTTGGGGCTCCACTTTTACAGGCAAGTGAAGTCAAAGACAGAGGTAGTGTGCTCTGCATCAGGCATCACTACCTGTTGAGAAAGCATCTGGGAAGCCTCCTGGAGCTCAGAGGGCAATGTAAAATACCTGCCCTTAGAGCTATAGCTCTAGAAAACAAGGTTGTAGCCTGGTATGAGTGACTGTCCTCCGTGCCAACCAACTGCCATCTGGGGGAGTTGAGCTATGTCCCCTTTCAAGAGGATCATCCCAACTGGGTCTGTTAACTTGTTTAGACCCCTTCATGGGGAGGTGCAGTAGATCATGAGCCCCTCCCCTGAATATCCATCTACTACTCCCTATCACCTGCTAAGCAGCTCTGCCTTAATTGCAGGTGGCCTCAAGGAAGGGCTAGAGTATATAGGCAGGGGAAGAAAGACTAGGGAGAGGCTCCTCTAGGTGGCTAATACCATGCTGGGTGCAGGCTTTCCAGACATTGTCAGTTGGGCAAGAGGAGCACCCACACTGCTGTAAGAAATCTCTTACTGATGCTCTATAAGGACACTCAATAAACTCCTTTGTTCTTCTGGGTAAACGTCGGCCAAACTGTACCTGAGTTTGTAGTTGGGACCTTAGCGCGAAGGGGTAGATATTGTTTACGTCTTTCCCTGGGAAGACATTTAGGAACATGGTCTCTCATGCATACCTCAGACTTAACTGCAATTTACGGAAAACCCCTAATGGTCCCACTTTCATGAAGCTCGTCAAAAATGCATAGTGAGTTGCCAAGACCAGGGTGTTTTTCATCAAGGACTCCAGAGAAGATAACACTTAATTTGCTCTTCTGTCAGCCTTGTGATGCGGATGAATTCCAGGGAGCAATGTATGCTTTTTTTTTTTTTTTTTTTTTGTAAAGTCAGCAAGCCATTGTTGAGCAGAATTTCTGCAGATATTGTCAGAGGGAACATAATCTGGGTCAATGAATCATAAATTCTATTTTGGTAGTTTGCCGAAGACAACATTGAAGACAGAGCTGTCCCGAAGGGGAAAACTTGAAAAAGACACAGAACTAGGCAGCAATGTAGCAAGGGGAGGAGAGAAGGAGATTCTGCCCAACAGATTGTAGGCTTCCCTTCCACTGTTTGTCTAGGCATCAAGCAGGTTGGTCTTTCTCTTTCCCTCTGGGTCCCGGGTGGGGGCGGGGAGGGGGGGACGGGACAGCACAGCGATGAATACAACAGACAGCACAATCACAGGCAAACAGGAACACGATACTGGCAAAAGTTCCCTGGGGTCTTCAAATGACTGCCACTGCTCAGTTTATCAACCTGTAAAGAATCACTTTGTCCCTGAGAACAAATACACAGACATTAAATGGCAGCAGCTTGGCATGACTCCCATTGTCCTTGTTTGGATAGGTTACAGAAAACATCAAGGTTATACGTGAACTTATCTCTTTTTTTGGTTAATGACATTTGGGTGCTGCTATTGTTGGTGGGGGTTGGGAGGGGAAGAAAGAGAGGATGTGTTCATTAGATGTGGGCTTCCTCCCCTATAACTTCATCTGACTTTATAAAAAAAAAAAAAAAAAAAACAGAAGATAAACGGTGATTAACAAGCCACTTGCTATTGCTCATACAGCAATGATGTCTGAGCTCTTCAAATGAAATGTCCCTCTGGGTAGCTCACCAAGATCTCAGAGGTAGAGAAATTACCTAGGGGTTTACTCACAACCAAGGTCGGACAACTATTTACCCCTTACCACAGTTTTACCACTGATCCTCAGGGCTCCGTCCAAGTGAGAACAGCTCTCCTTTGTTCCTGATAAGGACACCAAGCTTAGTAGCAGCAGGAGGGATTTGGAAGAGATATGGAAAAGAGTCACTGTGCTCTTAGTGTGGGACCCAAGAATGAGTTACAAGGGACAGTGGCAGAAAAGACAAAAAGACGAAAAGACGGGAGGACTGTTTCAGTACTCATCCTTCTGGCTAATTCAGGGTTCTGCTGGTCCCCTCATGAGGTCTGTCAGCCATGACTGCTGAGGCAGATGGTGTTTGCCTCCACTGGAGAGTGTCTGCTCTCGTGAGACTCCAGTCCACAGGGATTCTCTGGTTGGAGCTGGGAAATGAGAGATAAATGACCCTCTTTCAAAATGAGCAATTATCACTCCTCATTGAGGGAAAAGGGCTTTTTTCCCTCATGGGGGTAGGACAGCAAAGCATCTTGTAAAGGTTAAAGGAGGTCTTCACGGCAGACCCACAAGGGTATCCTAAAGCTGAGTCCTTGGACCTCTTTGCCTGCTAGAATTACCAGGGATATTGGACTCCATAGTCGAATTAATCAGTTTGAATAATGCTTAATAATGTTTAAAAATAATAATAATTTTTAAACAGATTCCTAAGTGATTTATATGAAATAAATGTATGGAGCATGCTGTGGATTAGGTAGGTCACAAATGTCCCTTAAAAATAAAGACTTGGTCCCTCAGGTAGTACCAACTGAGAGACAGTAGGCTCTTTCGGGACTTAGGTCTAGCGGAAAGTGTTGGCAGCTTTATGGTTGCCAGTCACCTACAAATCCAGCGATGATGTCACCATCACCCCTAGGCCCACCCTTACCTGTGTGCAGTGGTTACCTGCCGGCCCCAATAAAAGGCAGAGCCCCTGGCTTTGCTCTTTCTTTCTTTCTTTCTTTCTTTCTTTCTTTCTTTCTTTCTTTCTTTCTTTCTTCCTTTCTTCTTTTTCGTTCCCTGCACCCTTCATCTTTTTTCTCCCCCAATAAACCTTTCCCGTGGAACTGTGCTGGCCTGGTGTGATCTGTCCGATGAGCCGCCATTCTACCACAACAGAAAGCCTTTAAGCTGCAGTGAAACTCTTCACTCTTTCTGCTCCCTGGTTCATGATGACAAAACATTCTGTCCTACCACGCCCTCTCTTGCCAGATATTCCCTCCTTTCATCACGTACTCCCTTGTCAAGGGCTCAAAAGTGACAAAGCCACCCCACTAAGGCATTAAAAACTCCAAAAAACGTAAGCCAAAATAAATCTTTTCTCTTCCTAAGCTGATTGTCCTGAATACTTGTTATAGTAACGTGAAGCTTAGTCATTGTTCTATTGCTGTGAAGAGATACCATGATCACAGCAACTCTTATAAAGGACAGTTAATTGGGGTGGCTTACAGTTAAGAGGTTTGGTCCATCGTCATCATGCCAGGAAGTATCCCAGCATGCCTGCAGATGTGTGCTGAAGTAGAAGCTGAGAGTTCTACATCTGGATAGGCAGGCAGCAAAAAGTGAAGTGGTTTGAGCTTCTGGGACCCCCAAAACTGAGCTCCTAGTAACACATTTCCTCCAACAAAGCCCCACCTCCTCTAACAAGGCCACACCTCCTCCAACAAGGCCACACCTCCTCCAACAAGGCCACACCTCCTCCAACAAAGCCCCACCTCCTCTAACAAGGCCACACCTCCTCCAACAAGGCCACACCTCCTAATAGTGCCACTCCCTTCTGGCCTAGGGGGACCATTATTTATTCAAACCACCACACTGACTTCCATGGGAGTACACTGGTTGGGCTGAGCTCTGGTAGGAGGCCCAACAGATTGAATCAAGCAGGCAGGCGCTACACTGGAGCTGAAATGCCAGCTGCTGAGGGGAAACCAGTTTGTTTATCTGACCTTCTGACTAATCAGGTGGGGCTGGGCTGATATTCAAATACCCAAATGAGCAAGTGGGGGGGGGGGCTAATAAGCAGGCCTCCTCTGCTTCATTCTTACAAAGAACGAGCCCCTTGACGGCTAATAAGCTTTCCCATTCTATTCTAGCTCCTAGGTGCTTCCTTACTAACCCACTGCTTTTCTGTTGTCCAAAGGGAGCACACAGCCAATTCTGCAGCATAGAGCATTCCCTAAGTCACAAATCATAGATAAAAGACAACTAGATCTATAACTAAATTTGCTCATTTTGTCTTTTGACCTTTAAGGGGGCACTCAGGAACTGGGGGGCACAGCCATGGAAGCAGGACCCATGGGGGAGTGCAGTTTGCCTGCTCTCTCACCAGATCTTACTTAGTTATCCAGCCCAGTACCTAATGCTCAGGAAACAGGCCCGCCCACCATGGGCTGGGCCCTCCTAAATTAATAAAGAGAATCAGGGCAACCTCTCAAGGAGATCAACTTGATAAAGGAATTAGTTAGTCACTTGAAATTCTGTTTCAAGTGGCTCTGGGATGTGCCAAGTTAATGGGTCTAACTAGAACAGATGGAAAGATTGAGCTGACGGGCATCCAAAGGGGCTCATTCTGGCTTTACCGGAATGCTTACACTGGGTATCAAGGAAGTGTGGTAGGGGTGGTGATGTCCAGAGCACCAGCTGGAACTCACAGGCTTCTTTCAAAGTCAAAGATGCCTATTGGCTGGTCTTCCTGGCCCCAGCTCTTGGTAGAGAAAGGCTTCCTAAGTCTGCTTAACCTTTAGCTGTCATTGGATCACTTCTCCTCCTCGTCCCCCTAGGCAGGATGCCAAGGACTTGTTTTTTTTATTTTTTTTTTTCTTCTCTTCCCCAAGAGTTCTCCAGATGATCTAGCTGCCAAGCAGGTTTGGCAACAATGGCAGACCAGGCCAAGATAATGAAAGGGGGTCACACAAAGGTCTCCACCTGAGCCTGTTCACTCACTCTGCATTCCACCGCTGGGTGTCCCCAGCCCAGCGATTCCATGAGCAGACTTTTTGTGTGGCTTCCCGAGAATCCTCATTTAAAAGGCTCCCAGCTGTGAACTCACAGAGCTGCCACACTTAAAATTAAGCTCAACAAGCATATGGAATTGTGGGAGAGGAGGGCAAGGGATGACCAGGGGACAGGGATTGACGTGGAAACTGTGGACTAGGTAGCATCTGAGGGAGCTTTTAGCAGTGTGACAGGCAGAAGAGTCCACCGGTTGATAGGAGAAAGAAGTAAAAATTCCAAGGACTAAATACCATTCTAGCTAGGCGCAGCCCTTAAACTGCTGTCCAGAAATCTCCTCCAGAATGACAGACATCTTGCCAAGTATTTCACCACCAGTTTGATTTTCGACTGAACAATGGTTCCTTGATTCCTATGTTATAGAGGAAGGACTCCCATTACCTTTTTTAATGAGGCAGACATGTGGTACAGTACCCCAAGTCCTACTGTGCAGAGGTGAACAGGGCATGAGGTTATAAAGATGGTTCAGTGCTTAGAGTGTTTAACACAAGAGTGAGAATGAGAGTCTGGATCCCTAGACCCTGCATAAGCCTGCTGCTGGGTGTATTGGCCCATTTGAGACCACGTCCCCAAAGCCAGAGACAGGATTTCCATAGCAATCTTGGTAGCTAGACTAATCTGGGTTCACTTGAGAGATTCTATCTCAGTGAATAAGGTAGAGAATTATCAAGAAAGAACCCCAGTTCTAAGCTTGGGCCTCGATGTGCACACATATATACCATCCACAAACATGTGGGCACATGTATAATGTATACACACAGAGAGACACATGCATACAACATGCACACATACAAATGCAACAAAAAAAAAAGGAGAAAGAAAATGAAAACCTTTAATCATGCTTGGAAGGAGCTCTGGCTATGCTGGCTGGTGATAGACTCTCCTGTCACCTTTAGTAACTAATTTTTCCAGGCTCATTCAACAGCAGGCAGGTTCGGCCTTCTTATGTCTAAGGCAATGGTGGAGGCAAGAATCGCCCCAGATGAGTTGCCCTCTCCTAAGTCTAGGAGCTAACTACCTCCTGCAATCCTAGCTCCGAGGCTGCAGACAGCAAGAACAAGTAGAGGGCACATAGAACATGCTCAATGGGCGCTTTCTACACTGAACTGAGAGTTTCCAGTGGGCCAGCCTTGGCTGTCTGCTGACCGTCGCTGTCCTAGCATTCTTCTCCGAGGCTTTGGTGCCTGGATTAGCTGGAGCTATGTCAGTGCTGCTGGAGCCTGGGAAGGCAGCAATATCCGAGACTCTCCCACAGGAAAGAATAACCCTGAGCATCTTTATGTCTGTTACTCAACGTCTTCTCTGGACATGGTGGAGAACCTTGACGCTAAAACCTTCAGTATTTCCTGCCTCATCAGAAAGAACTTTGTGGGTCATTGGTTTCCATGGTTCTATTTCACAGAAATGGAAATTACCACCTAATTTGTTTTTATCCAAGAAAGGAAGGCCTGAGGTTTCAAATAATCTGTTTCTTGTGAGGTTCTTGGATCTAACTTGTATCTAAGAAAATCTAGGCAAAGGCTGTGTTAGGCCCATCAGTCTGTTCCATGCTACCGCTTCAATAAAGAACCAGAGGAAATTCCAGCTGCTCTCATCAGCTTTTGCCAGGTTTTTCCAGCATGAAGACTTGCCCTGTCAACAGAGACTTGTGGGCTTCTGTAGGCATTAGGATACTCTCAGCACACTGCTTACCACGCCCCCTCCCCCATACAGCCCACCATCCCTTCCTGAGAGATGGTGCTCAGCAGGTGGAGTGAAGGCGCAGATTATCAGCCTGGCTCCTACAACAGCCTCCCCTCCTACAACAGCCTCCCCCTCCTACAACATCCTCCCCTCCTACAACAGCCTCCTCCTCCTACAACAGCCTCCCCTCTGTGATTCTCCAGCCTGGGAACCCATGTTCCAGGTGAACACGTACTGACCCTTCTACAGTCACAGCTGAAATCCACGCCTTCCTAGCCTCCATTTTTCATGTCTAACTTTTAGATACACATAAAAAACCAAAACAAAACAAAAAACAAACAAAAAACAACAACTACTACTACTACTGTTAGCACACGAACACTTATCAATCTCTCTGAATGAAGTACATTATCCTTACTTTAAAAACAGAGAAGGTAGTCCTTTAAAGTTACTGTTATTTTTTAAAGATGTATTTTATTTTTAAGTTTTTATAGTGTTTTATAAATACAAGTGTTTTATAGCCGTGTATGCGTGTGTACTGCATGCATGCTTAATGTCTATGGTAGACAGGAGGGCACTGGTCTCCCTGGAATCAGAGTTAAGGATGGTTGTAAGCTGCCACGTATGTACTGGCAACTAGACTCAGGGCCTCTGTCATCATGAGTCATCTCTCCAGCACCAAACTTCCTGTTCTTAATGATCATGTTACTTTGTGTTTCTTATGGACAATCACTGCGGCATGGCAGAAATAAAAGTGATTTGAGATTAGGAGTAGCCTGCCTTGGCTGGTGTGGACGTGAGTGGGTCATGCTGCTCCCCTAACTCTAAGAAGGGTGATGCCTACTGCCTGGGAATGAGTAAGCAGACTTCTTCTCCTTGACTCGTGAGTCACAGACACTTGGCCCTAAGTAACTGGTCTCTATCTTTTTATTATGCACCTTCCCTATGTCTGTCCCCACCCCAAAGGTCTCTCAGTCCTCCAAAGCAACGCTTTCAAGTTCCCAGGAGCTTCTGTGGGGCAGCTGGGGCCTCAGGACAAGTGCCCACGCTGGTCTGCATTCCCTAAGAAGAAGGGCCAACATGTGTTAGGACTTCATAAAGGAAACTGCAGGGAGGACAGCATGCTGATCAGACTGGGACATGAGTCTGATCAGAGGAAGGAAGTTTGGGAACATGGCAGAGACCCATGGAAGCGACAGAAAGCTTGCACAGGCCGTCGGGGAGTCCTTGAGCTAACATTGCCAGAGGGCTGCCTGCATCTCCCAGGAGAGGATCTCTCTTATTATCCACGCTCTGCTTAATGTTAGCTGGAAGCAGCTCCTGGGAGGCTCTGACGCTCCCAGCGTTGATCAGCTAAGCTCGCAGTCTCCACCACAGGCGAGATGAGAAATGAAAAATATGATATACCTCTTGATTCTATGGCTCATAGCTAGTAAACCTTCTTAATATCAGTGTTACTTCTTTGGCTTTGTGTTTGAGCAATCCTGACTCTAATCTTAGTGACACGATAGTAAAGGCGATTAGGTGGGTAGGATTAAGGTTCAGTTGGCTTCACTCTTTCTGGGAAGGAAGAGATGGGGATATGATTTCATCAGATCTAGTCCAATTTGGTTTGGTCTGGTCTAGTCTGGTCCTTTCTGATCTGGCCTTAAGTTCTGGACAAGTGACTTTGATTCTCCTCTTACCTGAGACACCTGTGTCCTTCCCCGTGAGGGGCTGGAGAAATGGCTTAGGTTCTGGTCTCACATGGGGTTCTGCATCCGCCTCTCTAAGGGGCTGGTTACCACCACCGTATCTGTTATCTGTATGGTTATCAGCCAGTCCCCACCTAGTAGAGCTGCACCAGAGAGCCATCAAGGAGAATTGTCATGATGTAGCCTCTCAGACCTGTTGAATTGGCATCCATGAAAGTAGGGCCCACTCTGCACTTTTAGAAATATCCTCAAATAATTTTAATGATCAACCAAGCATGGAAGCCAAGACTTTTGCTAAGAAACTGTATAGCTGAGAGAAAAGAACTTACCATTGTCCATGGATCCCAAACAATATTCTGTACCTACCCTGTGAACTGCCCTATATCTTCGTAACTCTCCCTCATGCTTCCTCCCTCTATCCCATGCGCCTTTCTCAGCTCAGACTTATTTGTATACAATATTTCCCTGGACATAGTTAAAGGGTTACATGGGTCTTCTGCACAGGCCTTGGTATCCTCAGAAAGATCCAATCTGTATATATCTCTTGTACGCTTTCTGGGGAATTTCCCTAAAGGTCTTTGTGCCCTGAAGGTTTATCAATCTCCCTTAACAGATGAACAACAGATTGGTCGTTATGACAGTAGAATGTAAAACCCAAGCAGGAGAGCACAGTAGAATATCACCCACACAAACACACACACACACACACACACACACACACACACACACACACACACACATGCACGTTTAAGAAGCACAATCAGCAATCTCTGCAAGGTGCCACCCTGTGTTCACACTTCGGTGACTTGTGTGTGGCAACCGAATCCAGCAATCTGAGAGCTGTTCTTTGTGTCAGATGCCTGACTGTGCCCATGGAGAGCGATTCCCATGGGAGGGTATGGCCAACTGTCCAAGTTCCTGGCAATGGCATCTGGAAAATCTTCATCAAGGATCATGGAACAAAGAAGAAGGGCTCCTTGTTCTTGGCTATGGCTGCTGCTAATGTATCGAGTCTGCTCGGAGCCAATACTAATTTGCTCTTGCAAATAAAGGAAATAGTGATATTAAAAATTTACTGCCAGGCCTGCCTGGTACAAAGTGCTTTTCATGAATCATCTAACTTAATCCTCCCAACTGCTGTAGGAGGAAGACATTTAATGGACAAAGAAATCCAAGGTTAGCGAGATGATGGCCTTGCTCAACCTGAAAGTTGTGCATGGAAGAGTTCATACTTAAGCATCAAGACCAGGCAGCTTCAGGCTCTTCCTGGTCTCTCTCTTTACTTCTGAGATGCTGGTTTAATCTGGATAAATCCACTCCCCGTGAAGTTCTCCAGAGCCGTCTCCTTGCCTGAACTATTTTATTTGCTGGCTCTTGGCCCTAGTCTCCTCTAACTTTGTACAAAGTCCTTCTAGACCACCAGAGTCATCAAATAATATATAATTATTGTTCATCTGAAAACCGACTCTCCCACTCATCTCCTTGGAGTCCTCCCCTGACTCCGACATTCTCTTCTTCTGATTAAGCATAGAGATCCTCTCCTATTCCTTGAGCATGTCAGGTGGGTCTAAACACAGGCTTTTATCTTATGTCAATCCTTAGTTTTTCTCAACCCTAACGATAAAGAGCACCAGTGCTCACACAAAGCCTGATTCGCAGGACTGTTGCTCCTAAAGCCAAAGTCAGGACTAGGTCATGAACTGAACTGTGTAGGACGATGTAAATGCTGTGCCAAGAGGAATCAATAGCTGTCAACAGACATAGAGAACAACAGTATGCGTCCGGACAGGTTTAGTTGGCTTGTTAGTGTCATCAAGTTGTGGATATTCTGTCTTGCGCTGCCTTTGACATGTGACAAGTCAGTCACCTAGACAGGTAACCAGAGCCTAGTGGATATCTTGTGTCTGCCTGGGGACAGCATCATGGAGCAGAGGCAGAGTCCTGGTCTTCAGAGAGCCAAGAATCCGTGGGTATAGACAGTTTCTCTGCTACCCTTCCTTATAGATAATGTTGCTAAATGATAAAAGCCACGAGTGATTGCTCTAAGTGTTCTGGATGTCTGAAGATGAGCTTTCATCTGGAATTACTGGTTATTTCTGCCCAGTTCTCTCTCCAGGTTGGGACAGCATAGTAGCAAGGTGGAGAGAGGAGTGGGAGGAAAGGGATGAGCAGATAGATAGTAGAGCCTGCTCATCCTAGACACATTCAATAGTGGTTGTTGCTATAGACCCCTTATATTACATGCATCAACTTTTGCTTTTATTCATTCACACATTCAGTTATTCACTTATCAAACATTCATTCTGTGTCTATTATCTGGCCAGCATTGTGCTAAGTGCTACAAGCTCTGTGTCAATTAAGACATGCATCTAAATCCCGTCAAGGAAATAAGCAATTGCAGAGACTAAATTACAGGGCAGAGCATAGTGGAAATCAAAAGAGGGATTGGCTGTCTTGGCCAGAATATGTAACATGTCTTGACTGGTTGTGAAACATAGGTATGGCTTCCCAGACAGACAAAAAGGAAACACAGGGAAGAGTAGATCGAAGGACCAGGCAAGATAAAATGAGTATTGGTATGATGCTGAAGTGCTTTGGTGTGGAGTGGCGATGCTTTGCTATGGCCATTAAAACTAATAATTTGGAAACTGTAATCAGACTATATGAGATTGGGACAGAATCCTGGCCATCTACTGAGCACTGATGGTTCTTAGACAAAGAAAGAGCAACTATATTTACATTGTGTAAGCTGTGATCTATTCTCTGTGGTTCACTCCTTGAGTGTCAAGGAAATCTGACTGAAGGAAGTAAGAGAAGGACAACAAGGAAACTGTATTCCATAAAATACCAGAGGGAAATTCCAGCATGGTACACACGTCTTTAATCACAGCACTCTGGAAGCAGAGGCAGGAGCATCTCTGTGAGTTCCAGACCACATAGGCTACATAGTCAGACCTTGTCGAAAGAGAGAAAGAAAGAAAGAAAGAAAGAAAGAAAGAAAGAAAGAAAGAAAGAAGGGAGGGAGGGAGAGAGAGAGAAAGAGAGAGGAAGAAAAGAAAGAGAAAGAAAAGAAAGAGGAAGGAAGGAAGAAAGGAAGGAAGGAAGGAAGGAAGGAAGGGAGAGAGGGATGAAGGAAGGGAGGAGGAGAGGAGAGGAGAGGAGAGGAGAGGAGAGGAGAGGAGAGGAGAAAGACAAAGGTAGTGGGGGAAGGGAGAGGTAGCCGAGAAAGGAGGAGAAAGGAGGAGAAAGGAGGAGAAAGGGGGAGAAAAAGACAGAGAGGAAGCTAGGGAGACTCAAGGCACATCTGGCTCTTCAGGGAAAATACTGTCCTGAACACAGAAAGTTTTGCACGGGACTTACACATCATCCTGCAGGATTCTGATAACCTCCTGAACACCCTTAGCCCCTAGAATAAAATAGATGCCATGAAAGTGAGTGTTCTGTTATGGTGCAGAGGAGGGCTGGAACGTGCTACATGTAGTTACACAAACAGTCAGGAAGATATGCACTGAATTAATGTTAGCAATGATTTTCTCTGTGTTATGAAATTTTGTGTATGTGTGTGTGGGTGTGGGTGACCTTTGATTTGTTTTCTTTATTCTTGTTTCCTAATATTTTTTGATGAATACCTATTACTTATATGATGATAGAAATACTAAAAAGAAAGATAACAGAGACTCAGATCATCTCCCCAACCTATGCCCTTTCCAGCAGTCAACACAGGCCCGAGGAAAATGAATAAACCTGAGAGGTTTCCCTGGTCTCTCTGTCTCGCCCTTGGTCATTCTGTTGTATGCAGCTTGTCTAACAGGATGGAATCCAAAAGTGTCTATGCATCTCAAAGAGGCTGTTCTTTAAGTCTACCCCTGCAAGAGATACCAAAATATGACTCCCCAAAGTTCAACTGAAAGAGACCAATGAGTTTAGCTGAGCTTTCTTACAAAGCATATGTGAGGGGTTACCTGCAGGAGTAGGAGGTGCAGAACTTGAGGATTCTACTGGTGCAGAAGTTGAGAAACATGACACATTTTTGCATGTATGCATGCATGTTTGCATGTGAGTCCCCATGCTCATGTGTACATATGTATGTAGAGTCTAGTGTTTGACACTAAGTCTCTTCTTCACTCTCCTTTTTATTTATTGGAGCAGGATCCCTTCTTGAACCTCACAACTTAGCCAGCTTTCCTTCCCCCTCCTAAGCACTGGAATTGCAGGTAGGCTGCTATGCCCTTCTGGCTTTTGCCCGGTTCAGGGGATCCAAACTGTGCTGTTTAAACCTGCAAGGCAAGCATTTTATTCAATGAGCTTTCTCTCTCATAAGAAAAGTGTTTGCTGGCTATGTGTTGTATAGTACCTTTTCCCAAGGACCATAATGCTATCTTGGGCTTTTCCCCTGGTAGCTATGAAAACAGATCAATATAACACTAGCCAGGTCTGTAGTAATGGCCATGGAGCTATAGACACTTGCTATGTGGTGGAAGTGAGGGTTAGGGACCATCACCAGAGAGCCCTCCTTCTCCAGCTGCCACTGAGCCTGGGACATGCTAACTTATATAAAACATGGAAGGTTAACTGCAAACAGGACTCTATGATGCAGCTTCTGTGAGGTTGCCATTCATGTGGACTGGGACTCGGTGGTCCTGAAGGTGTTCTGGTGTCACCATGCTCTTGTAGGTAACCCCTCACATGCCTCTGTAAGAAAGCTCATTGGTCTCACTCAGTTGGCCTTTGGTGAGTCAATTTGGCTTATCGCTCACATCAATCTATGGTGACTGGACATTCATTGTACCTTCCCAGGAAAACGTAACACAACCCCACACTGGCTAACTGGAATTTTTATATTGTGTTATCTGCAAACAACTCTCATTAGAGCAGATTCTTCTACTCAAATGATGCAAGACTTTTTTCCACTTGTTTTTCTTTCTAATTTAGACAGATCTCTGCTGTATTCCCTGTCCACTCCCTTAACCCCCATTGCAGGATCATAAACCCCAGCACAAATTTGAGTCCTTGAGGTTTTTGGAGTCTGTCACATTGGAAGTGTGAGATACAGCCATCTGGCAGGCTACAAGGCAAGAGGTTTTGAAATATTTATGTTGGTGAAGCATGAGCCATGATTTTTAACTGTGTGTTAGAGGCTGAGCAGGCACACACTTGGGGCCTAGGCAATGCAGCCAGCAGCTCTCAGCTGACTTCTCCCTGTAGGAGAAAGCAGGCATGAAGCCTGCTCCATAAAGAAAGAGAACACAGAATGGCTCTCCTTCCCCTTGCTTGGCCTTCGGTGTGCTTTCTGAAGGAGTACTGGTTGAGAGAGAATGAGCTGATGCTGAGATTAATAACTGAGGCTGCTCTCAGAGGCCCTATAAGCTTTAAAAATGCTTTACAGAGCTGGGCACTGAAGAGTAGACGAGAAGAGCCCATCTTAATCAGCAGTGAGAGTTTAAATTTGGAGGTCTCTGGCAAAGTATCTGCAAGGGCCATTAGCTTTCATTAATTATACCATAAACAGAACTCTAGTGAAAAGAGCCACGGGTTACAGGAGGCAGGATTGGGAAGGCGGCTCAGGGGTCTTCAGGTGACAGTGGCACCCTGGATCTGAGTACACAGTTTTCCCCTGAGTACAGAACAGCCCAATGGACCAGCTGCATCTCCAGGGATGGAGAAAGACCCACAGTCCACATCCCAAGGGATCATCATTTTCGTTTTTATCAACTCAGTTGTCAAGCACAACGGAAAGAATAAAGACCCGTTTCTGTTCTTTCTCTTTGTCTTTTACAACTTCAGCTGAAGCAGTGGGTATCTGCTCACTCCTGTGGATAGTGGTCTCAGGACATTTCCAGGTTATTTTTATGAAGGCAGGCACTCACTAAAAATGAGCAGTCTGCTTTTGTATTAATTTTGAAGACCATCTGTGATTGATTTACTAGAATGCTAATAATATATTGCTTTCCTCTATTTTCCTTCAAGAGCCTCCTAAATGTCTTTCCTAGCCTTGTGCAATATGTATATGAATGTATATATGTTTATATGTATATGTGTGTATGTATATGTGCATATGTTTATGTGTATATATGTGCATATGTGTGTATGTATGTATATATGTGTATATGTGTGTATATGTGTATATACATGTATGTACATCTATATGTGGATATGTAACTGTATGTGTATATGTATGTGTGTATGTGTGTATATGTTTATGTATATGTATATATGTGTGTATATGTGTATGTACATCTATATGTGTATATGGCTATATTTGGATATGTAACTATATGTACATATGTATGTGTGTATGTGTGAATATGTTTATGTGTATATGTATATGTGTATATGAATGTATATATGTATGTTTATGTGTATATGTATATGTGTATGTGTATGTGTATATACATATGTGTGTATGTATAAGTGTACATGTGTGTATGTATAGGTGTACATGTGTGTATGTATAGGTGTGTATATGTGTTTGTATATGTGTATGTGGCTATATGTGGATATGTAACTGTATGTATATGTATGTGTGTATATGTGTATATGTTTATGTGTATATGTGTGTATGACAGTTGTGTATATGTGCATGTGCATCTATATGTATATGTTCTATATTTGGATATGTAACTGTATGTGCATATGTATGTGTGTATGTATGTATATGTTTATGTGTATATGTGTATGTACATGTATATGTGTATGTGGCTATATATGTATATGTAACTGTATGTGTATATGTATATGTATGTATGTGTGTATATGTTTATGTGCATATATGTGTGTGTATGCATATGTCTTCATAGCTTGTCTGTAGAGGTCATTTTCACAGGTGGTATATAATGATAGGACTTCATGGTGGCTCCAGTTACAGGGATCCAAGCTTAGAAGCAAATGTTCTTTTTCTTAAACCTAGTGTTGATGTGAGGGGTATCTTCTTCTAAACATGACTGCACATCAGCTTTGAGGATTTGTGTTCTGGGGTGCCTTCTCTACCTCAGAAAGTAGAGTCAGAGAAGAAATGAATGACTGGGCTTCAGGGAAGCCATTAGGTAACTACTGGTGAGTGTGAGCCAGACAGTGTGCTGAGATCTCATTTTCTCCATGTCAGTGACTGTTGCATTGCTGTGACCATGATACCTGACAGAAACTACCCAAGGAAGGGAAGATTTGCTTGAGCTCAGGATTCCTGAGAGCTTTAGTGCACCACGGTGGGAAAGCCAAGGAAGAACCATTCCGTCTGTGTCGGTGGGAGCATGTGGTGGGGCTCCTCACATCTGGGAGGATTAGAAGGCAGAAAGCATGGTAGAACAAGCCAGGCCTAACCTTCAAAGGCCCACTCCAAGTGACTCACTTCCTGAAGTTTGGCTCTACCCACTAAGGTTCCACAGTCTTCCACAATAGTTCTGCTGCTTAGAGAAGTGTGCCTGGGGAAGACATTGTACATGCAAATCATAGCACACAACATAGCAATTCTGTGAGGAGGTGACAGTTGGAGCCCATCACAGATACGAAAGCTATGGGTTAGAAAGGTAAACAACCTCTTCAAGCCTTCCTGTTAATGTGAGGCCAGGATTTGAATGCAGATCATTTTATATAACAAACAGAATGCTTATACTAAGTACTGTACTTTCTAGAAAGACATGGGAAGCATTTGGAAATTAATCCACCCTGGAAGGAATCATCTTTTGAGTCAGAAGAGCCATTTCGTGTCTCTAACCTTCAGCTCCAGTCACAGGCCCAGTTAGGGGCTCTTCTTGATCCATTTTCAGTGAGCACTGGGGCTGAGAGGTTTTGTTGACTTAACTAGATCTAGAATCACCATGAAAACACACTTCTAGGTATGTCTGGGGGTGGTGGTGTAATAGATTAGGTTGAGGTAGCAAGTTTCCCCGTAGATACAGGCAGTTCCTTTTCCTGGAGTCCTATAAAAGAGGGGAGCTAGCTAGCTGCTCATCGGTGGTCACCTGTCTCTGCTTCCGTGCTGTGGATCCACGACCTGGCCACCATGACCACCAGGTTCCTCCAGCACGATAGACAGCGTGATAGACCTGCCTGAAACTGTTACTCAGAAGAAATCCTTCACCTTGCTTTTGCTGTAACTTTGTTGCAGCAACAGGAAAGCTTACCAATACAGCAACTCTTGGTGTGAGCAGGAGCCTAACTGCTTCAAAGACTGAGGGGTTTGCCGGAATAAAGAACTTATCCCAAGGGCCTGAGCAGCCAGGAGGGCGATTCTAAGTAAACAGGTCTCTTAGCTCTGGGACTTTGTCATCTCACCAAACGAGAACATGGAATGAGTCACTCTGTGGTATCTTTCCACTCCTCTCTTGGCACCCCTGTCACATCCATGTGGTTCATTCAAGCAGCTTGTGAAAGCACCGTTCTAGAACCATAGTTGAATGAACCACACTCTCGGCACTGTTTGTTTGGCCCACTTTCCCTTACACTACCCCTTACAGCTATATCTCTGCATGGCCACCCACTGCGGGCCTCTCCTCACCCGCCTGTACCTACTGCCGAAGGGCAGGACTCATGACTAGGATGGGATCAGAGTCCCTTCTCAGGGAACAGAGCCTGACAGCTGGAACACTAACGTGTGAATTTGTGAGCCAGCCACAGATCAGGTCTTCAGATAGAAAAGAGGCGAGTTACAAAGACGGATGCAGAGATGAGTCAGAAGCACAGATTTTCTCCTTCTGCTTCTACGCTCCTGCCTCCGGCCCTTGTTTCCAGACGCATCCTGTTTGCCATTTTTATAATGAAATTCTTTTGTTTTTTTCTGTAGACCTCCTCTGGCTTCTGCACTAGCAACCGAGGATTCCGACTTCGTCTGAGCTTTGTGAGTTAGTGGCCTATCTTAACTGTTCTTTGAAGCCCTGGTGTTAGGTCCATTTTCCCTGTAGGCAAATTAATTTTGCCCAGTCCAGAAGCAACAGTTTATCTCTGTTTCTATTTTCACAAGGTGAGAGAAAGGCATGGATCAGCAGTGCTGGGAGATAAACAGCCAAAAAGCAAATGTACTATAGAGAGCGAACATCTATTATCCTGGACCGTGATCGATGGCTTGTTAGCTGACTGGGGTTTTTTTTTTTCCTTCTTCTTCTTCTTTCTGCTTCCTGTCTGGGCAGCCTATAAACCTGAAGATGGGAGGAGAACAAATCTTGTACATAGAAGCAGTTGCTTTTCTTTATGTCTCCAGAAAGATGTTAGCTAAGAAGACAGAAAGTCTCTGCTGGTGTCAAATCAAATGGGAAGGAGAGTGAGCGGGACTGAGAGCAGCTCAGGGGTGGGAGTAAGGCTGAGATAACACAGCTGCAGGCTCACGGGGCCTGCATGCTGTATCAGCATTTCAGGGCACAGTAAGGGTTGTGGTCCCCAGCCTCCTCCTTTGGATTTCCTAAATGCAATGCCTGGCAGGGGAGCAGCCATGTGGCACTTGTATGCCTTTCCTAGGCAGCTGTAACAAGGCACCAGCAGCTAGGTGGCAGCTTTGTTTTTTAACATTTATTATTTTATGAATGTGAGTACACTGTCTTTCAGACACACCAGAAGAGGGCATCAGACCCCCATTACAGAGGGTTGTGAGCCACCATGTGGTTGCTGGGAATTGAACTCGGGGCCTCTAGAAGAGCAGTCAGTGCTCTTAACCATTGTCTCACTGTGTGCCTTCACACCATCCCCCACTGTTCATCTGGCTTGTGTCCACCCCTCCCTCATCTTGGAGTAACATCAGTTTTACTGGATTAAGGACTCACCGCGCTGGCCTATGACTTCACCTTAACTAATTATACCTGTATCGACCATATCTCCAAATGAGGTCACATTGTGAGATACTGTAGATTTGGTTTAGGAATCTGACAGATCTTCTGGGGCTGGCGAGTTATAATCATCTGAGCTTAACTCGAAGCAATGTGGGTATCACAAGGAGTTCAGGCGAATGCCGTGGTGCTGATGATCCTCAGAGAAACAATTGTTTTCAAGACAGGATTTCCCACACCAGACTGAGCCGGGCTGGAATTAACGTGGAGGCCCGTATGACCTCACCCATGTCCCCTCGAGCCTCACAGCCTACCAAGGTCTGTGATGACAGGTATTCTATTTTGCTTTCTGTTGCTTACCAAAAGGTAAGGGAGGAAGGTTTTATTTCAGCTTTCCAGCTACAGCCCATCACGGACAAAGGCCAAGGCAGGGACTCAACTTAGGTACCTGAAGTAAAAGCCATGAGAATGTTGCACTGGCTTGATTCTCCCAGGCTCATAATCAGTTAGGTTTCTTATACAGCCCAAGACGATTCTGCCCAAGGGTAGCATCGTCTATACAGTAGGCTGGGGCCTACATCAATTATCTACCAAAGAAAAGCCATAGATGATCCCAGCAACCACATGAGGTCTTCGGAGGAGCTTCAGCCTATGGCATCTACTACAGGTGAGTGGTCAGGGATGTTTGGCAGGGGCTAGATGGGACTAGTCACTGGAATTTAGGGCAGATGGGAGGAGCAGAGATAAAAATATTATTAAGGGCATACTTTTCCAGGTGGGAGGAGATACTAGTGCTCAGCAATCATGCCAGGAAGATGAGGTGGAAAGGAACAACTCTCTCTCTCTCTCTCTCTCTCTCTCTCCCTCTCTCTCCCCCCTCCCCCTCTATCTCTGTGTCTTTTATCTGTGGAGTTAAGTTGACAATAAAAACTAACCTGTTTAACAGGTGTGCACACCAGGCTTCCTTGGAAACTTTGGTAAATTGATGAGTAGCTAGTAAAAACCATGATGAGGAGCCACAGTTGAGAATCTCTTCCTAAGGAAAAAATAGCCAGAAAGCAGCATGGGTGTGTGTGGAGGTCTAGAGACCAAGGGGTGCTCTTAGCTCCATCTTATTATAGCCATGGGAATAGAATGGGAGGGGTTAGTAGGGCTTCAACAAAGGGACATGGGGCTCAAGGAGGTCTACAATCCCAGGGCTGAGGCTGAAGAACCCCTGAGAAGTGGAGGAATCAGTCCCACTGGATGTCTTGAGTCTGTGTGGTTAGGGTTACGGCACAGTGGATATAAAAAAGAATAAAGAAACAGACCCTGAGTTTATAAATGCCTCTCAATTGCTAGGATCCCATTTGACTTTCTGGCTGAGGAGGAGTTGCAATCTTCCCATTTCTAGTTCTGTCGCAGAGGCCAGGTTTAAAATAAAGGACTCAACAAACAATGCTTGAGCAAGGGGACAAATGCCTATACCAATTAGTCAGGACTGGCCGCCCAGCAGACAGCAGAGTGTGTATAATTAGAGCCTACATGGGGCTAGGCAGAGGGACAGGAGCTGACATGTTCAATCTTAACATCTATGCTATCTATGCCTGACATGGAGTAAGGAGGAAGAAAACTCAAGATAGAGAGAAGGAGAGAGGAGTCTGGAGAGTGTTCTAACTACTGCTGAGCTGGCTTTTGCTATTAAGTTTCATTTGTAGTTTATAATAAATCAATAGGTGTTCCATATTCAAATGTAAAAATGTATTATCTCGTCAATCAAAAGATGAACTTGAATTATCTTTGTCATTGTCCCCCCATTCTATAATTGGTTATATTGATTTCTTCTGTCTGGGAAGAATATCAGAACCAATGCATAATTACCATGAAGTTGTACTCCTGTTAAAGTAATAGAAATATCCGTGGGACAGTCAAGTACTAAGTATTCCTGGGTACTAACAGGAACTACCACTCAGTTGAGTACCTGGACTCATATGGCGGCTTCAGTCCATTAACAGCAAACACAAAGAATTCAAGGAAAAAATTCTAACTTCTATTCTATTCACAAACCAGAAACAAACAGTTTTAGAAGTCATACTAGAGAGGGTTCTTAAAAATCATTATTATAATTCAAACTAGCTACCAACAAAGGATTCTCTATTGACTTTGCAGAAATCTGGTCATCCAGCCAGTACAGAAATGTTTCCAGGGATGGAGAGCTCATCTGTTTGCCAGGAAGTCAGCTTTGTTATTGGACAACAGCTGGAGATCGCTGGGATGAGACCCAAGAACCTGTATTGTAGTATCAATGATGTTGTGTCATAGTATTTAACAAGTCAAATCAATGCCTGAATGTGTTTCAGAATCCGATTAGTGTTTTCCAAAGTTATTTCAGCAAAGTAGTCTATAGATGAGAATATGATCTTACACAGAAGCAGGACATCCAGGGGAGAATAGAGAGCTGAAAAGACATTAGGTTGAGACTCTGAATTCAAGGAGTTCTCAAAGTGGCCAGCTGCCCAGTGATGAGGGTGAGTCCTGATCATAACTTGCAACTATAACTGTAGCTTACCACCTCAAATGATCACCTCCAAAGACTAGGAGAACAAGGGGCTTTATCAGCTTTACATGGTCCAGACCTGAGGTTATACATCGTGAGCTTAATAGAGAGAAGCAAGAAGTAACTGTGTGAGATGGATCTCCAAGACCTGCTCGCTGTCTTCCAGCCCTCCTATGTGCACAGTAGCAAAGCACTTCCTGGTGCGTGTGGTTTTCATACCATTGCTAAAGAAATACTGATGTAGGGCCAGCAAGATGACCGGCAGATAAAGACACTTGTCTTCAAGCCTGATGAGCAATAAGGAAAGACACGTGGGCATTATAAGGACTCAAGAAATACTGCTGATTGTATTTGCTTTGACTTATTTAAAACCACAATAATTGGGGGGTAACAACTGCATCTAGTTTTGGAAATATCCACATCCAGCTGTTTACTAAGCAATTCTGGAATTTTGATGGGGGATTTGTCTTTTCCTATTTTCAGTCACTATAACAAAATACTTGAGACTGTAATTTGTAAAGAATAGAGATTTATGTGGCTCCAATTTCTAGGAAATCCAAGAGCATGCTGCTGGTATCTGCTTGTTGCCTGTCAAGGGCCTACTTGCCACATCATAATGTGACTGAAAGTATCACATGGCAAAATAGTACCAGGACCAGATTGGCTTCTCTTCTTCCTTTCAGCTACCGGTTTCATCATGTGATCTCCACCATTATGACTTCATCTACTCCTAACTGACTCCTAAGGAGCCCCACCTTAGAACACCATTAACCTATGGGCTTTGCAGGGGGGTCACATTTCCAATACATAAACATTTATAGTTTCCATAGCAAGGCTGGGGTTCCTTTTTAGGGCATGGTTTCCCAAAGCCACTCTTTTCCCCATTCTAGAAATTGGGACAGGATCTCTCACTGTCTTGTTTTCCTTTCCATGATTTCTCAAAAGTTTACCCAGGTTGATCCTGAGTCTAGGCACAAAGGTTCCCACAGTGCTCGAGGGAGTCATCCAAATAGGCTAGAGACACAGACAATGGGTACATTCTTTCTCCTACAGTGTCCATATCGTTACCTTCATTTCTCTTTGGATGATATTTGTGTTATTCTTTTCACCTGGAAGATCTCACTTGACAAAGATGTACAGTAGCAACAGACTGGATCCTTATGCTGGCCAGAACCTTAATTTGAATACTCCGAAAATACAGCTCAACTGATTTAATAAGTAAAGAAGAAGGAAGGAGAGAAAGAGAGAGAGAGAGAGAGAGAGAGAGAGGAAGAAAGTAAGAAAGGAAGGAAGGGAGGAAGGAAGGAAGGAAGGAAGAAGGGAAGGAAGGAGGAAAGAAAGAAAGGAAGAAGAAAAGAAGGAAGAAAGGAGCGGCTCATATGAGTTAGACAGTCACTGGTTGCAAGCAGAGAAAGCTCTGAGTTCTTACAGATGCTAAGAGGATTCTGTCTCTCTGACTTTGCTCAGTGTTGTAACTTGTTTTCATGTTTCAAAGTCTCTCTGCCTTAGTCACACCATTTAATAAGAGGAGACATTTTTTTAAAAAAATTCAAATTATATTTATTTATTGAATATATGTGTGGGGGTATTCATGTGCCCCCATAAATGTGTGAAGGTCAGAGGACAAGTTGCAAGAGTCCATTCTCTCCTTCCAACATGTCAGACCTGGGTAGCATCATCAGACCTTCGGGACTGAAGCCATGGCACCCACTCTAAGATGCTCCTTGCTGAAGATATTAGCAAAGTCTTTGGGAATTGTTCTGTTGATCGGGCTCAGGACACATCCTACTCTAAGTCAGTCCTTAGGAGATATGTGATTGTCATTGGTCAACTTGAAAGTTTGTGCCTCACTCAAGCCACCAGGCGGCCTATGAATGTTTATGGTTGTTCCTCATAAGAGGATAATACAGAGTTCTCTTAGGAGAAGAAGGGGATTGGATACTAATCATTATAACATACCTAGTGAGCCCTGCTCTCCTGTTCTTAAGTGTCATTGTGTTAGCTGTGTTCTTCCCTGATTCTCTGTTTCCACCGCAGCTGTAGCTGAATATTATATTTGAATTTTGTCTGGGTTGTTTGTAAGAGGCTTCCAAGTAGTCTCTCGCATCCTGTTTTCTTTAACACAATCCACAGGACATGACTTAGATGAAAGTCCATATTTAGCCAAGCTTGCATACAGGAGCATTCCTGTAAATCCCAGAACCCAGGAGGCTGAGGCAGGAGGATCCTGAGTTTGAGGCCCGTCTAGGCATCCCCATCCCAAGTCTACATGAAGACTCGGGACAGCCCTGTGGACATGACTTTCTGCTCCTATCCCCACAGTTGACTCCCCTAGAATAATCTAGCATGTTCTTTCTAGTGTGCTCTATCAGAGCAGGAAGAGAATCAGAGAAACATCGTTCAGAGGAGGCATAGAAGCACCCTGTTTAATGGGTGGGAACTAAATTAAGTAGAACAATGAGAAAAAATAACTAAGATGTGCTGAGTGTCCCATTTGGGGTTTCTATTGCTGTGAAGAAACACCATGACCACAGTAAACTCTCTATCCCTACAATTTTAAAGTGATAATTTCTTTTCTTTATCCTGACTAGCTCTCAAATAAATGAAGCAGAGACTATAAGATTTATTCAGTCAAGCTTTACAGAACAATAGCTGAGCAGTTATTGATCTATTCTAATCCTCTAAGCTAATCTGGCCACATCCCAGACAAAATCTCTGAGATACTTGCATCTTAGCATTGATCTGGCCTCTCTCTGCTCCAGATGTGTTCTCATGGATCCTTTCCTCATGGCCGCATCCTCTCTCCTATCCAATCCCTGGCTGGGATCAAGAGTCCAGCCCTATTCTCTCCTCTGCTCAGCCATTGGCTGATCAGCTTTTATTAATAAATCAGAGAATACATGGGGAGCAACGTCTACACAACACTGAGACTGGAGATCCTTAGTGTAAGCACTACAAATACCATGTCTGGATTGCAACCAGATGTGGGAGAGGAGAAATCAGCATTCAGATAATACACGGGTAATCTTTACACAATGTCCAATACCATTATGCCTACAACTCACATAAAGGACAACATTTAATTGGGGCTGGCTTACGATTTCAGAGGTTCAGTCCATTATCCTCATGGCAAGCAGCATGGCAGTATGCAGGTAGATATGGTGCTGGAGAAGGAGCTGAGAATTCTACAATTTGATCAGAAGGCTGCAGGAGACTGTGCTATGCTGGGTGTGGCTTAAAGCCCACCTCCAGTTACACATTTCCTCCAACAAGACCATGCCCACTCCAACTAGGTCATATCTCCTAATAGTGCCACTCCCTATGGGACAAGAACTCAAACGCATGAGTCTATGGGGGCTATCCCTAGTCAAACCACCACACTGATTGGAGCGATACAAAGCGGTAGCAGAACAAGACCACAAACACAAAGAATTTGCAATATTAAAAGAGAGAGAACATGCATGTACCATTTATACTAGGATGTAGGAGCTATATCAGGGAGACCATTCATCCATTTTATAGATAGCTTGTGGCTGGACCCCAGAATGATAGTAGCATGCTGGAGATATTTGATCTGGCTCTTGAAGGATGGGCAAGATGCCTCTGGCTAAGAGGAAACAGGGATATGGGTGGGTCTGGGAAAGTGAACAGCTCAGAGCCAAGGCTGGCAGGACAGGAAGCCAGAGAACAGTGAGTGATTTAGTAACCTCTTTGTGCAGGATAGTTGGAAAGAGACAACGACCTGAGTTTATGCTGAATTCTGCGGTGGGGGTGTTGATCAGTGTTGGAAGCTGAAGATGGAGGCAATGATGTATTCATCTAAAAGAGAAGTGTAGCCTAAGGCCAACCAACCATTTTCTGTAGTCTGAAGGGTTTCTAGGAGAGCAAAGTCCTCAGACTAACATGGCAAACCTCCTCCTCATTCTCACCCCCACCACCTCAGAGCAAGGCTGGGTTTTTTCTCTGTAACAGAGAGAATGGCATCGTTGTAACTAGGACTTGTAATCCAGAACAGAGTTCAGGCCTTGGGTCTCCAAGACATTTCGAGATTTCCTCCTAACTGGCCCCCAGCCACGCTGGATTCATCTGCTGTTTTCTTGTGCAACAGCAATAGCTCCAGGAGGCTGTGCACGGCCTTAGAGCAGTCAGTGGATGGAGTGGCGGTGGTAGCACAGCCTGTCTGCGTGCCCTGTGTGTGGTGTGATTCCCCAGCTGGCTGGAAGGTCAGCCAAGGGAACATGTTTGTGGAACTGGACAGCAGCCTAGGTTCCTGATGACTGCTCCTTTTCTTCGTTCTTTCTCTCTCTTCCAAAGCTGGGACTGGGAGTCCAGTTTTCCATCTGGCCAGGAGCTTTCTTTTTCAAGGTCCCGCCTCCCTTTCTACCCCTCTGAAAATGAAGGGATGGGTTTCTTGGTTGTATTTCTGATGGTTTCCAGAAGGCCCTCAAGTCTCAGCAGGAAGCAGCAGCTTCAATGTTTTGTGCAACCTGAGACACTGTATAGGACAATGCTTTGTTCTGAGGGGCCCTGGAAAGAAACACACCTTGTAGGCAGCATCCCCAGCCATCCCAGGAGTCCCAGGTAAGGAGACATAAGAGGTGATGTGAGCCATGCTTGTGCAAGGTGGACAGTCTAGGAAGCTTCCCATTTCCATGAGGCCTGTCTAGGGTGAGGTCACAGATGCCTTGCCCAGCTTCAGACTAGATTATAAGGTGCAGGATGGTGAATAGAAGTCCTAGGGGGAGAACTCCATTTTGGAAGACTGTGTCCTACCCCTTGCCAATATATCGATCAAAGCCTGCCTCCTTGATCCCTGTGTTCTGTTGCTAGTGGTACAGTTAGGGCTGGAGCTTCATCCTCCTCCAAAATGCAGATGGCTCTAACCCAGCCACCAGAAGAGCTGATGCTAGTCCGTCAGTTCCAAGCACTCCCGGGCTTTTGCTGTGATTCACTAGAGAACATCAAAGCCTCCCTTGCGAAGGTGGTCTACCCCAACTCTTCAAGTATACTCTGAAAAGCAAGAGAGTACCAGTTAGAATCAGACAGCTCTAGATCAAAATTCCAGTGCCGTCCAGGACTAGCAAGCCTGTCATCAGAGCACCAGTGCCTTCCACTGTTACATAGGAGACACCCCATACTCATTTTAAAGTGATGTTTAGTATGACTGTCTGCCACTGACTAATCGGTTGTGGGAAATGGTCCCAAGGTGGAACCCTAAATGTTCCCTGCTGCAGTTGCTCCCACAAACACTCCAGGCAAGCTGTTAAATAACAGCATCCACACAGTGGCTAATTTAACACAGTATTAATTCTAGGGTGCAGCTGGGCCATCACCCCATCTGGGTGACTTTCTACTTTTAACTGGCACACTGGCCTGCAGAGGCAGCCTTCTCAGTGACTTCCAGATTGACCTCGGGAGGGCGGTTGCGGCTCGGCTATCAAAGGGTTGTTAATTTTACACACATACCACATTAGCACACAAGTTAACTGGTCTCATTAGCTTTTCTGCTGATAGCTAGCTTTAAAATTATTACTCTGCCTACAGATCCCCTGCAGACAGGAGCTCTCATTATTTGGGGTGGGTTGGGAGGGGGATAACAACCCCATTCACCCATTAATCTAGAACAGCTGTTATTTGGGTGTTTGTTTGTGGTTCACTTGGCCAGTTAGATTGGACAAGTGGTATGTCAGAACCCAGCACTTTCCTGAGCCAGCTGGGACAAGTGTAAAGCGGGAAGAAAATAAAAAGAAGAAACCCGGGTACGTGATTGAAAAGAACGGGGTGCTGTGGCCACAACAACAGCAATGCACTCAGTCCAAGGGACTGCTGCCACTGAGTGTGTGGACATCTGTGTCTTACTTGGCCAACCGTGTCCCCCCAAAAAAGGTTTCGACAGAAAAAAGGGACCAGCACTGCTTACAAAAATCCCAAGGCCATTTAGTAAGGTCTAGCCTTGGCTACGTACGGCTCAATCATAGCTCCAGAATGTGGAGGTTTGTTTGTTGTTGTTGTTGTTGTTGTTACTGTTGCTGTTGTTGTTTGGTTTTCTTAATCTCGCTACAGGACTCAGAAGTTGAGTTTTTAGGAATATTTTTAAAAATAGAAATGACCTCCACTGTTTTGATGATTGATAGGGGTATTGATTAAATTTCAAAGAGAACACGGGCCCCAGGAGCTCTCCTGGTTGCCTTTGCCAGCGGAGGTGGTGAGCAGAAGGTTCTACTTAGCACTGTCTCTCTAGCCCACACTACTGTCTGCTCCGGGGGCTGCGGCTGGGCTGCCTGAGTGTTCTTGTCCCTTTCCTTTGGGCTGATGCTCTGTGAGAAGGGACCATCTCCTGCTGATAGGACACCTTCGCAGGGGACCGAAGACACAGATCATTTGTCACAATCAGGCTTCCTGTCAGAAATCAAGGCGATAGAATATCATTGTGCAACATCCTTACAGTGTCCTTGACAGCCATCATCCATAAAAAGGAAACTCCTGGCTGATCATCAGGCCACCGTGCAGGTGGGTAGCTGTGCAAACTGCGTGAGTCTCACCAGAAACCATGAACAGTAACCCTCAGCAGTGGAGACTTTCAGAGGGGAGCCTCCGAGTGCCTCAGGACTGCAGAGGCAGTGTCCAACATGGGGTGTCATGCAGCGCGCCCATCTCCCGAGTAAGGCTGAGTTGTAGGCTCCATGTGTTCAGGTCTGCCCATCACTCGGGGGCAAGCTTAAGATACCGTGGGTACCAGTGAGGGTTTGTCAATAAAAAGAAGTGGTGGAGTTACACATGGCCGCAGGGAAGAGCTCTGATCTGAACCGTCCTATTGTGTCTTTGTGCATAAGAATGAAAATCAATTTTTATGTATGACTGAACAATACAAATGAGCACTGGGGTGTTATGTACTAATGACACCATTTTACAGAGAGAGAAAGAAGATGCTGAATAAGACTTGGGAAAATGGAAAGACCCAAAGACCAACCCCTAAACAGATTGCCATGGGTTTGTTTTTCTTTTTGTATTTGTCTGTATTCTTAGGAAAAAAAAACAACTTTATAACACACATAAATTAGAAACGATCTTTACTAAAGACATCAACAGAGCTTAACTACTTTGAAACCCCCACATCGTCATTGCAACAGCTCAGCAAACAAAATGTCACCTCCCTTTGTAGATTCCCTTTCATCAGCCACAGCCACCTTATTTACGTGACCTCCTTTCTTCTCTGGGGTATAATTTGTATTTCAGTTTGAAGAACCAAATGACAAAGGAGAAAGAAAAACTCAACAAAGCTCCCAGCTTTCTGGAGGCTGATTTGTCTCCCAGTAAGCGGTTCCCCGAGGGGAGGGGGAGAGAGGCTGTGCTGAGTGGGTGGTTGGCTAAGGTCAGCATTAAATAAATGTGTCACTTTTCCCAGAGTCGCCACAAGGATCAAGCAACGTCTTCTACTGAGAAGATACTGTTCTGTGGATAACCGAGTTTCCTCAAGGCTTCGAGACATCATCCACTACTGTCTCCTCTCCAGGGAGGAATCCTATGGCTGAGTGTGGGGATGCTGAGAACTCAGAAGTGAGAAAAGATGAGAGTGTGGGGAAAGGAGAGAAGAACATCCCAAGGAAGGCTCGTAGACATTTGTTTGATGTGTTCTCCTCAGTTGCTTTCCAAATTATTTTTGAGGTAAGGTCTCTCAGTGAACCTGGAGCTCACTGAATTGGCTATTTTGGGCAAACTGTTTGCCAAAATGAGCCACCTTCCCAGTAGTACAGGATAATTCAGTGCCAACTTGAGGCAAGCTAGAGTCATCTCCAAGGAGGGAACCTCATTTAAGAAATTGCCTCTCTAAGATCAGACTGTAGACAGGTCTGTAGGGACATTTTCTTAATTAGCAATTGATATGGGAGGACCAAGCCAATGTGGGCAGTACATCTCTGGACTGATAGTACTGGGCTCTATAAGAAAGCAGGCTGAGCAAGCCATGAGGAGCAAGCCAACGAGCAGCACTCCTCTATGGCCTCTGTCTCAGCTCCTGCCGCCAGGTTCCTGCCTGTTTGAGTTCCTGCTCTGATTGCCTTCAATGACGAGCAGTGATAGGGATGAGTAAGCAAAAGTATACTCTTTCCTCCTCAAGTGTCTTAGTTAGGGTTTCATTGCTGTGATCAGACACTATGACCAAGGTAACTCTTATAAGGACAACATTTAATTGGGCTGGCTTACAGGTTCAGAGGTTCAGTTCATTATCATCAAGGTGGGAGCATCTAGGCAGGCATGATGCAAGCAGAGCTGAGAGTTCTACATCTTTACCTGAAGGCTGCTAGAAAAATGATGGCTTCCAGAAAGCTAGGATGAGGGTAACATCTACTCTAACAGGGCCACATCTTCTAATAGTGCCACTTCCTGGGCTGAGTATGTGGACGGGGTGCCTAGAGGATTGGCCCAAAGCTGAAATGAAACTAAGGGACATGAGGAGAGAAAATGATCGCTAAGGCTACATGGTTGCTTCTGCTCAAAGCGACTGTTTAATGGCGGACAAGCATTTGGAGAAAAAGGAAGGAAGACCCGCCCCCAGTCTTCTGCGCAGGCGTTCTAGAGTTTGGCGGGAAGTCTGGAGTCTCGTGAGATGTCCCGGGTTGCGCAGGTGGGCTGGTCGTAGGTGGGCTGGGCGGAACCGAGGTCCTGGGTGACCCACGGTGAAGCTGCATGGCCACCGGGCTTATCTCAAGCCTAATTAACAAGACAACAGGTGCCGCTGGTGCGGCTTCTCAAGGCTTGGTCATACCAGCTTTGCTGATGGAGAAGGGGTACCACACCATCACACCAAGTATCACACCAACAATAACTCTAAGATATCAGCTCTCATGGATAATTATTTTACTGTTCAAAAACCCTCTCCCCACAGAAGCATCCAGCACAGGTCCTACATGGATCTGTACCAGGTCCTCTGTGTATAGCTTTCAGGTTTGTTTGTTGTTTTTTTTTTTTTTTTTTTTAATGGGACTCCTGGATATATGAATGAATGGGTCTCTAATTCTTTTTGTTGTTGTTGTTTGTTTGTTTGTTTGTTTGATTTTCAAGACAGGGTTTCTCTATATAGCCCTGGCTGTCCTGGAACTCACTCTGTAGACCAGGCTGGCCTTGAACTCAGAAATGTGCCTGCCTCTGCCTCCCGAGTGCTGGGATTAAAGGCATGCACCACCACTGCCCAGAAGGTCTGTAATTCTTGTGCTTTCTCTTAGGGCTCTTTTTCTTCAATTGATTTACCTTATCCAACTTTAATGTGATAGTCTTTGTTTATCTTAATAGGCTTTATTTTCTTATATTTTGTTGTTATGTATTAGAAGCTTGTTATTTTCTAATGAGAGATGAAAAGGGAGGGGATTTGAATGGGAGAGGAGGTGGGGAGGAACCAGGAGGAGTAGAGGGAGGGGAAACTGTAATCAGGATATAGTGTGTGAGAAAAGAATTCATTTTTAATAGAAGGGAACAATTAAAATAAAGAAAGAGAGAGAGAGAGAGGAAGGAAGGAAGGAAGGAAGGAAGGAAGGAAGGAAGGAAGGAAGGAAGGAAGGGAGGAAATCCTTTCTTACCCCCAGAGATTGGATAAATCTATAGGTATAATACACAATCTGCTGCTGAGGAATGGCTTCTTCTGAATTTGGTTCTAGAGTACTTTATATTGTTGCTTGGGTATGCTTTGAGGTTGTTGTCTAGGGGCTCACATATTATTAGAGACATGATTATCATTGTGGTAGAACATTTAACAGTAGAGCCTTAGGGTATACTCTTAGCTCCCACAGAACTCCTGAGTTCTCATAAGAAAATGGCTTTTATATATAAAAAATAAGAACTGGATCCCTGACTTATTCTCTGGTTTCTTGTCCAGTGACATGATGGTTTTTTTTTCCCCATGTGTCCTTGTCATGATGCTACCTGACATTAGACTCTTACCAGAAGCTGAACCAATGGGTTCAATGCTAATCCTGTATCTGATCACCTCAAAATCTGTGAGCTAAATAAACCTCTTTTCTTTGTAAAGTACTCCTGTGTCAGCTATTTTGTTATAGTATCAAGTTGGTAATAAGAATTCTTTTGTTAGCGTATCAAATCAGGGATACAAATCAATACATTTTCTCTGGCAATAGTGTAGGATGTAGATATGGGACAAAGAGAGGGATGAAAATAAGGGGCCAGTCAAGAAATCAAGAAATTAATACAGTGAGTTCTACAAGGAAGCTATTAAGCTCATAAGACCTGCACTATTTCAAGGGAGAAAGCTTAGAGAGTAGAGCATGATCTAAAGATTGTGGCTGGGAAATTACAGAAATGAGATTCCATGGCCAACTCTGACTGGTTAACTAGAAGTAATAATTCCTAAGGAGCGCTGGAGAGATGGGTCAGCAGGTAAAGTGCTTACTGATGAAGTATTAGGATTTGAGTTTGGATTCCTGGCACTCAACATACAAGTTAGGTGTGGTGGGTGTCTGGAAACCCAGTGTTGAGGAAGCAAAGACAAATGAATCCCTCGAGCTCATTGCTCACGGGCCAGTCATCCTATCTAAATGAATAAGTTCCAGGCTTAGTGAGATATCCTGTCTCAAAAATATGGTGTAGAGAGGCTTGGGAGATAGTTCAATAGGCAGAGGCTCCTGTTGTAACAGTGAGATGACCTGAGTTCAAATTCCCAACTCCACAGTAAAAACCAGGCATGGCCAGATGTACAGATGACCTCAGCATTGGAAGGCAGAGACAGAGGACTCCTGGGAGCTCCCTGGCCAGCCAGCAGGCCTAGCTGTAACAGAAATCCTCAGGCTCAGTAAAAGATTCCGTATCAAACATTAAGGTGGAGAAGGGTGTTAGAGAAAACATCTGACTAATGGAACTATTCTGCTTTGCACCTGTGCACATGTAACTACAGCAACCTATATACACGTGGTGTGTGTGTGTGTGTGTGTGTGTGTGTGTGTGTGTGTGTGCACTCACACTCAGCACACATACAAACAACAACCTCATGGGGTGAGTACTAGTGTTCTGACGCACAGTAACAACTGAAGCCATTAAAGAGAGAAAACAAAGGAAAGGTATTCAAAATCAGAGTACATGAAGCAGGTATGCCTTGAGTGAATCATGCTGACTCCCTTCCCTCTGCAGCTCTGGGGGTGGGATGGGGTGGTGCCGAGCAGACTACCAATGAGCAGGGGTCCAAAGTCCAGCAGAAATGCCAGTCTCAGAGAACGAGAGCCAGGGCCTTCAGCATAGGAGGTGAGTGTTCGACGCCATGGAAAAATGAAGTCAGCTGGCTGGAAGGAAACCCTAGACAGATGTGGATGTTTGCTTAAGAACCTGGCAAAAGAGGAAAAGCTGTGGGCAAGGAAACATGGCAGTAGCCAGAGACAAAGGAGAGAGATGCCACAGACTAAGAAACAAGCAAATGCCAGGCTCAAACTGGGGGCACTCACTGGCTCTCACCAGTGGGAGGTCTTGCTTTTGATTTGAGTTGTGGGGTCAGAAGGCAGGTAGGAGTCCATAAGTGGGTTTGAGAGAGAGTAGGTCATGGTTCCATGTATAGGTGATATATTCAAGGGTCTTGGCTGAGAAGTAAAGGAGAGGTCAGGAGAGATTTACATTTGTACAGTTGAGGCTTGATGTACTTGTAGACTCAGGGTGACGAGCCAAGCTCAGGAACAATCTATTGAAGAGGGGATCATGGATGGAGCAAGATTCCAACAATGGAAGTAGATAAGGAATGAGATGCTAGCTGGCATAGGGAGAAGGTGGTGTGTGTCAGAGTAGGGTGGGGAGGCACACTGAACAGGAGAGATCTCAAATAAGACAGAAGGACATTAATAAACGAGACAGAAGCTTCTAGATTATTGATGCTGATTTTAATGAAGACAAGTTCGTGCTAGTGGCCTCATTTTTTTTTTTTTTTTTTTTTTTGGCAAAATGGGAGACCAGGGGCATATGTTGAGAGAAGACTAGAGCTAATGATGATATATCCCAACGATTAAGCAGAACTGGAGATGTCGATCGAGAAGTGATAGTGTGGCACTGCAGAAGACGCAGGTCCAATTCTCGGTATCCACATGATGGCTCGTGACAACCATAACTCCAGGTTCAGGGTACCGGATGTCCTCTTCTGACCTCTGTGGGAACCAGCCATGTATGTGATGGACACAGGCAAAACCCTCACATACATAAAAATAATCTCTCAAAAAGAAGTATGTCAGTCTGTGCTCTATGTAAAGATCAGAAAGCCAGGAGGGTGCTACACTACAGCCTGTGTAGAAAGTGGGGAGAGTGGGGAGGGGGTGCGCTATGAGGCTCTCCCCGTGGCAAGCAGGATCCCAGAGCAGCAGCGGAAAGCTCGGGGATCACCAGCAGAGACAGCTACGAGGCAAGCTCCCAAATAGCCTTCATTTGACACTTTTAAATACTCAAGCAGCTTTTGGACAGTTTAGGGAATGTTTCCAACGGACATATTTCATTCCGTCTTCGTATCGATGTTGTGAGGCATGGGTTATCCCTCCTCTTCTCTGCAGATAGACACCCTGAGACTACAAGTCAGACAAGTCACAGGGGCAGGATGGATCTCTTGGGTCGCCGGGCTTCTCACAGATAGCATTTGATATTTAAAGACAACGAGGACAGAAACTGAACATTAAACATGCTGCGGAGGGTTCATTTTTCCGGGAGGGCTGAGTCCACCATTTCTACCAGTGCCCGTAAACACAGTGCAGCCTCTGAGATGAATTCGCAGTCACGCCCTGGCTTTCCTCCTCCGGTCCACCCACACAGCCCTTGCAGGCAGGCCCCCGCACCCCATGCTCCGTCACACCTCAATGCTTCTGCACCTTCTGTCCTTCTGCCCGGAGAAGCCTCTCCTTTCCTGTCCCCTGGCTAGCTGACACTTAAAGATCTCACTAGCCACCTTCCTGCAGGCTGAGCCCATTGCCCTACCTTCTCTTTTGCTCCCTGCCCCGGGGCCACCATCGGTTCTAGCACAATGGTATTGCTGTTCTTAACCCTGTCTCTCTGGCCAGACCAAGAGCTCCTTGTGGGCAGGCACAGAGCCTTGTGTCTTTTTTTTTTTTTTTTTTTTTAAGGAAAACACTTTGCAGTCCTGGTACTTTATTTCTTTTTGTACATTAGGCCATGAATTTGTATGGAATGGGCTCCAACAGCTCAGGCTCTTTTCCATTAGTCCTCACAAAGTGTGCTTCTCTGGGTGGCGCAGGCTGGCGCTTCAGCTGCACCCAGGTGCCCTTCTCCTTGGCTTCCTTTTTCTTCTGGTCGTTCTCCTTCACCGGCTTCAGGAAGCTGTCTCTGCTCTTCAAGTGCTTGATGTGTTCAATCCGCACATTGATCCTCTTGGCCAGAATTTTGCCCTTAACTTGCTTGTTTACAATGATGCCCACGGCATGCTTGGTGACATTGTAGACTCTTCCGGTTTTGCCATGATAGCACTTATGGGGCATTCCTTTTTGAATAGTGCCCATTCCCTTGATGTCTACAATATCACCCTTCTTGTAGATTCGCATGTATGTGGCCAAAGGAACAACGCCATGTTTCCTAAAAGGCCTAGAGAACATATACAGGGTGCCTCTCCTCTTTCCCTTTGTGTTCGTCATTTTGGCGAGTTACTGGAAGATGGCTGCCGTGGCCCGCCTTGTGTCTTTTTATATCTCTTGGTGAACAGACTGGCACAGTGCTCGGTAGGTAAGTCACCGGTAAATGCGGGAGGGGATGCTGCTCCTGTCTCTCAGTGGAAAGCAGCCAAAGGCATCAGGCAGCTGTCTTCCAGCCGTGCCTCACCTCAGCTTTGTCCTTCTTTAACAGAGGTGACAAGATGTGACAGAAGCATTGAGAGACAGATAATTAGCAAAAGCTTTCTTCCTTTCCAGAGCCTTGCCTCCCTGTTCACCTTTTAACGTGTAACATTTTAAGACACACAGAACTCAGCTGCTTTCCCTCTGTCCAATAGTACCCCAGACCTGGGTGATTGTAGGGATTCTGGTTCCCCTGCTTTCCTCTCTCAGGGTACAGGGTAGTCCCTCTACTCAGATCTTGAGTCACAATGACCCCATTATAGTGCCCGTAGGATCACTTGCCTACAGCAAGCTCCATCTCATTCCATCGGAACCTCACAAATCCTCTGTCCAGGGGCTCTTCACAGCTGGCTCCTGTCACCTCTGCAATCAAGAAGTGGTAGTGTGGGGCTGCAGAAGACACAGGTTCACTTCCCAGCATCCGCATGACAGTTCATGACCAACCATAACTCCAGGTCCATGGCCACAGTTGGTAAGGCACCAGCCGGGTCATGCCCACCTCTGCCACCCCCTCACCGGGTTCTCCACCTAGTTTCCTGCTGCTCTCTGCCTCTCTCAGCTCTCACTCAGTAGCCCCTTCATCCTCTCAAACCTTACTGCTTCCTACAACGGCTGCGGACACAGTGGGCTTTGCTTCCTACTTGGTACAGGAGTGGCACATGTTCCCCTTGGTGTCTTGCCTGTCTTCTGCTTGCTGCAGGGGGCGGGGCGCAGTGATTCAGATCCCTTTGGCTTCTTTCCCATGCCCCTGATACCTAGAACAGTATATGGGCCACAGAGTAGACACCCAGCGGGCTCTTGTTGACTAGGTTCTGAGTTCAAGCCGAGCCTCTTATTTCCTGGTTACAATGCATGCATCTCAATTTCTTTCATATGTATCTGTTCTGGTTAATCAGACTATATCATGTATACAGTAGATATTCCAATACACATGAAAAGGTTGACAGAGCGATGGCCCTCAAAGCTCAGTGGCATCTGCACCCTGACTTGCCCCCATCTCCCCGACTGCTGTGCAACCTTTTCCCCGCCCTCTCCTCCCCTTATTGCCTTGTCTTTGCACAACATGATCACTCCTGGAGAAATCCTTCCTTCCCACTGCTTCTGCTAATTTAATCTTGGATTTTTATTCAGCTGTGAGGGGCAGAGGGTGGGGTGGATGTGGGGAATGTAGTCAGGCCACCATACATCATCTTAGGGAAGAAAAGGCTTGACATTTTCATTGGCAAATCAATCCCCAAGCTCTGGGACTGGAGAAGACCCCGGAGGTCAGTCCATCCATCTTCGCACCTCTAAGCAGTTCTCTTCCGAAAATCATCCCCCAAACCAACTGTCTGGTTTTTTCCTCTGGCTGTTCTCTAAGGGAGCTACCCTCTTAACCTCTCTTGATGGGCTGCTTTAGTGTTTTAGTGGAAAATGTAAAATTCCTATTAAGGCAGCGAGCGGCATGCTGTAGGGTGGAGAATTGGAGCACAGATGATCAGACTGCAGCCTTAGGCAGAAGCCACAGCCTGAAGATGAGGCCACGCTGACTACTGGCTAGCTAACTCAACGACCCTGTGTAAAAAAAAAAATAGCCTTAAAAACAATCCTCAAGGTAAGAAAAAATAAATACAAAGTAAATCATAAGTACTTAATTAAAAAATTTATTCCCGTTTAAAATTTTAAGAGAGAGAGAGAGAGAGAGAGAGAGAGAGAGAGAGAGTGTGTGTGTGTGTGTGTATCATAGGACAACCTGTAGGAGTTGATCCAATGTAGTCTTCCATGATGTGGGGACTGGAGAATCGAACTCAGACTGCCTGACTGAGAGGCAGGTATGCACCTTTACCCACTGGGCCATTTCTTTAGTTCCCTAAAGTCTTTATCAACACACTGATATATACATATGTACATATATGGGATATTAAGTGCATTGACTCAATAAGCACACAAATACATACTCAATCAATGTTTCCTCTTCTCTTCCTTTTCTTATTGCTCCTTCTCTCCCACCCAGATGCGTTTCCTACTCAAATAGGCTCCAAGTCTGTGGTATTCAATCTTCCTAATGCTGTGACCTTTTAATACAGTTCCTCATGTTATGGTGATCCCCAACCATAAAATTATTTTTGTTGCTACTTCATAACTGTAACTTTGCTACTGTTATGAATCGTAATGCAAATATTTGTGTTTTCCAATGGTCTTACGTGACCCTTGTGAAACGGTTCTTCAACCCACAAAAGGGCTGGAACCCACAAGTTGAGGACCGCTGCTCTAAGCCTTCATGATAGAACTTTCAAGTTCAGGAAAATGTGCCAGCTTCATGATATCCTAAACCCGGCACAGGTTAACCTCAACCTGGAGATCATTACAGTCAACTTAGAAAGCAGACATGCATGATGAAGACTGTATTCCAATAACAACTACAAATGTATCGGGTATGTGGATATGTGCACCTGAGTTTTTTGGAATCTTCATGTCTTCATCGGTAAAATGGATTGATAATATCTCCTCTGTATGGCATCTTGCATTGATTAAATGAAATTATGTATGGAAAGGACTTGGCATATAGCCTGGTAAGGGTGTGTGTGTGTAATACATGATGAATACACTAATAGTTGACATGTATTGGCTATTCTGTCTATGTCCAGCATTAAGAAGTGCCTTCTCTATTAACTCGTTCCTGGTGTCTGTGGCTGAGCCTGCATCTTTCCAGAACTGCCAGGGAGAGAGGGGGAGAGTGTGTTTTGGGGAGGAAGAAAAAGCTAACCCAACAAAAACCATTATCAAGTAGAACTGACCTAACCGGTTAAGATTCTTGATTTGGGCAGAGCAGTGAAGACTTAGGCAGAGCAGGCTGCTCATCTCATGTTGGCCAAGACACAAAGATAGAGGAGGAGACTGGACTGCCAGAGCACACTGAAAATCAAGCCTCCAATGACTTAACTTCCTCCTTTCTCCAACCAGTTCCCCTAATTCACACTATGTCAGAGGCTGGAGACCAAGCCCTTAACAGGAGGCTGGGGCTGGAGACTGGGGGCTGGGACATAGGCAACATTTATCCAAACAACAATGGTATTGCAAAGGTGCTCTGAAATGATTTTCCATGATTTTTAAACTAGAAACAAGTTAACAATCGTTTAACTTCAAAAGAAAGTGGAGCAAAGGGGATTTTTGGGAACTATACAATATGCCGTGAAAAACAAAAGCTGCTACCTATTATCAGTGCCTCTAGTCACTGAGCATCCAGATGGTGTTTAATGCAAAGGGATCTGAGGTGTGGCATTTTCTCTATCCAAAATGGTTAGGGACCATTTAGAAAGAACAGAGTGAATCAAATGACCAGTTCAGTGTACCAAATTGAAATGTTCTTCCAAATGGCTGCACTTCCAATTTAATTTGATAACATATTAGTTTGTAATTTGTTAAGTGGGCAGGTTGGAGCTGACTCTGAGCATATTTGAAAGTTTCTGAAGTACCCTGGAAGGCTTGCAGGAGGAATAGGGTCATGTTTCTTAGGAAGAGCCTCCTACTCTGTCCAAGTACCCCGTAATTGTTTTCTTTGATTCCTTCCACTCTCTGAGTGCCCTCACATGTATGTGTGTGTTCAGAAATTTGTGTGCACTTGTGGAGGATAGCAGTCAACATTAAGGGTCATTTGAGAGTGTGTGTGTGTGTATGTGTATGTAGGTAGGTAGCATACACTTGTGTTCCCCTGTGGAGGCAGTGGTCAACACTGGAAGTCATTCCTCAGGATGAAGTCCATCTTGTTTTTTGACACAGGCTCTGTCCTCTTTACTTGGCACGTTACATATTCTGATGTGACTGGGCTGGCCGGATAGCAAGTTCCAGGAATCTCCTTGTCTCTGCCTCTGCAGCTCTGGGATTACAAACATGTGCCAACATGTCTAACTCTTTAATGTGGCTACTGAGAATCAAACTCTGGTCCTCATGCTCACGTGGCTAACCCTTTACCCACTGAGCCACTTGCCCCAACCCCAGAGCCTCTGCCTTTCTATGGCAATTTCTCCCCTCTACTTCCCTGTACTGTTAACTTCTTTTCCTCTGGGCTCTGAATCATCTCTCAAAGGAGGATTTTTCCTGAACACTAACTCCATGTAATAAGTTGTCCCACATTCTTGCTGCTCTGAACACAAGAACACATATTCTTGCTGCTCTGAACTAGTCTAAGCGACTTGTAGGGAAGTCTTGCAGAGCTCACACATGCTTCGTTTCTCACAGCTTCAGTATCTAGCTGAGACCTAGTCAAAGGCTTAATACATATTGGTTTGCTAAATTTGTCCTGAGATACCTCTTCTTCCACTTCCATTTATCTCAAAGGTGTTGCCTTAGTCAGGGTTTCTATTGCTGGGACTAAACATTATGACCAAAAAGCAAGTTGTCAAAAAGGGGTTTTGGGCTTACACTTCGACACTGTAGTCTATCACTAAAGGAAGTCAGGGCAGAAACTCAAACAGGGCAGGAATCTGGAGGTAGGAATGGGTGCAGAGGCCATGGAAGAGTGCTGCTTACTGGCTCGATCTATATAGCTTTCTCAGCCTGCTCTGTTATAGAACCCAAGACACCAGCCCAGGGATGGTACCACTCACAATGGTCTGGTCCCTTCCCATCTATCTCTAATTAAGAAAACGCCTTGCAGCTGAATCTTTTTTTTTTTTTTTTTTTTTTTTGGTTTTGTTATCTATGTTTATTTATTTATTTTTATTAGATATTTTCTTTATTTACATTTCAAATGCTATCCCAAAAGTTACCTGTACCCTCTCCCCACCCTGATCCCCTACCCACCCACTCCCCACTTCTGTTCTTCTGTACTGGGGCATATAAAGTTTGCAATACCAAGGGGCCTCTCTTCCCAATGATGGTGGACTAGGCCATCTTCTGCTGCATACGCATCTAGAGACACGAGCTCTGGGGATACTGGTTAGTTCGTATTGTTGTTCCACTACAGCTGAATCTTAAGGGGGCATTTTATTAATTGAGCTTCATTCCTTTCAGATAACTCTAGCTTTGTCAAGTAGACATAAGGCCACCAGCACAGATGTCTTCTGATATAGAGAATTATAATCTAACTTGAGGTGTCAGGAAGACGGTAACCTAGCCTTGTAATCAATAATTGAGTTTTAGCCAATAGCAAGCAGCCAATTGTTCAAACAAGACAAAAAGGATCTGCAAGCAACTAGCCTATCTCTATATGGTTTCCTTAACCTCTGGTTTTTATTATAACTTGACCCACTTTTGGTCCATACAGATGTCTGGTTCTAGAAGTGCAAATAACACTCTCTAAAGCTAGATTTTTTTAAAAAAAATAATTTCATCTGCAGAGGCTCAATTATTATTCGTAAGAAAAGTAAAATTTCAGTATTTCCTTTCATTTATGACGCACTTAGGAAATGTACAAATGCCCGGGATGTTAATCTCCTCTCGGTCATATTGAGTTCTAGGTGGGAGATTTGTGTGACTGATGCAACCGTGAAGATGGATGACATATGACTCTGGGCTATTCAAGACTCAAAAAAAACGATGGTCATAAATATTAACTGGAGCAAACATCATTTGATTAAGCTCTTCTCCGGCTGGATAGCTGGACACAAGTTCTGCTTGCCATTTAAATAAGAGATGAAATGCTTGTCTTCTCTGACCATCAGTATCTGCAAAGGAAACACACAGAGTTGGGGCAAAACCCATTCACAGTCCTTCTATGACTGCAATAGGAAAACATCACATCTCAGACTCTGGCTAACAGCTACACTAAGGACTCACCTGCTGCCATGCATTGAATCTGCACAATAATGGGTGGCCTGCCTATTATTTGGGTAGGTTTTATTGATAGCTGGAAAAAGAACTGGAAGTACATGAGGTACAATTCCTGTCTCTCTTGTGCGAAGGTACTCTGAGCCCTTGATGCAGGTACCTGGCTAAGACTCTGCTACTCCTTACAAGGGTAAGTTGCCATCTTGTTTCTACCTCAAGTTACAGTCCACTGTGGTCTCAGTACTCTCACCTTACTAATGGTGAGATGAGAGCTATAGGAATGTGGCAACTTTCTCAACTCTTCAAAGCCAGTAAGTGGCAAGAAGTGAGATCCAAAGTCAGGACTGTCCAGTGCAAAACTGATGTCCTCCTCCCTCTAAAAGGCCAGCCTGATTTAAAGCAGCGCTCTCTGAAGCTGTGCCATAAAGAGACAAGAACGGACAGGGAAGCCTAGGAAAGTCTTCATCCTCAGACAACTGCAAGAGGAACATCCCTAGCATGCACCAGGAACAAACGGATGAGTGTGGCATTTCTGAGCGATTAAATACGAGGGGGAGGGGCAATAAAACAGGAAGGATGTGCAGGACCTACAAGGAAGACCTCAGAAAGAGCAGTCAGCTAGATTTTCACAAGAGAATGAGAAACTGGGAAGGTCACTGGTCATGATGAGGGCAGCCATCTTGGTTGTCACTGTTGAGTCCTCCAACAATATCTAACATCAGACACCCAGCCTGTGGGTCTTGGCTTGTAGCATCCCTTAGAGGAATGGTCAGAGTATTCAGGCCTTAGGGTAGTCAGGATGAGCCTATGGGATTCAGGGTACATGTGAGGTGCTGGAAGAGATAGACATTTCTGTCTCGATTGTGGTAATATATCTATTCATCTAAGTGTACATATCAAATATGTGCAGAGGCCTGAATGTCAGCGAGACCATAACTAAGCAGCCTAAAAGAAGCAAACCAATAAATAAATACACAAAGTTAATATGGTTTTTAAAAAGAAAACAGAAAAGGGAGAGGCCATGGTGGCATGTGTTTGTAGTTCCAGATACCAGAGAGGCTGGATTCCAAAGGACTTTGTTGGCTCTAGAAAGAGGTAGTTTTATCGTAGGAAAGGATCACGGGAAGACACTGAAAAGGGTATCTGGGGAGGTGATCAGACTAGATGAAGATATAAGAGCAGTCTCTGAAGAAGGCGTTGGCTGTGGAAGAGAGGAGAAGTGACTTTCTGGTGCCAGGGGAGGCTGGGAGAGAAGTGTGGGCACATGCGTCTACACTGGCAAGGGTCTGAGAGCCGGCCCATGGTAACTTTCATTTTCTGTGTGAGCATCACAGGTTCTGGGCGGAGCCTTCTCTGCGTTAGTCAAGGGATAGCTTGAAGCCCTTATTGAAGTGGGTTATTTTAAATAGTATATATGCAGTAGTGCGAGGACTAGAAAATTCTGAAAATGATACAGTTTTTGAAATTCAAATATAATTACATCAGTTACCCCCTTCTTTTTCTTTTCTCCAACACACCCGCTCCCCCACATGTTATACTTTTGAAACCAATCTTGACAAACTGCATTCATGGTTGAGGCAGGATGATATAATTGTATTCCTCTCACCATGAAAGATCCACCCCTAACAGATGATGGCGAGTGCGTTAAAGGTAAGAGTTCAAGTGAAACTGCACATCTTACTGTAATAAACATTTTATGATCAAACCTAATGGTAAGGGGAATTAAAATAAGACCTATTTTTTTCCTAAAAAAATAATCTGAACAGTTGAATGAATACATAACCACTAATTGCGGCAGAATGATATGAAAATCAGAAAGCCCAATAAACTTTATAGATCCGGATGATAATTAACACAATAACCTGAACTTAATTAGATACTTGTATTAAATGCTGGCAATAAGCGACGTGGCTTTCCTTGGAATCCACTTTAAGTGTATACTAAATATCACAGCGTGGTTCAATAAGGACAGACACAAATAGAGCTAATGACGTTTGGAGAAATTGAGCAAGATAAATAAATCAGGAAGAATTCATGTGGAGCCTACGGTGGGGGAGGGGAGGACACAGGAAAGCACGTCCTTCCTCCAGTCTCAGCCTCAGTGCAGGACCAGGTGAAACCTGCAGAACAAAATCCCCTGGAGGCAGCATCCTCTCCTGTGGAATTGCCTCAGAGAGGAGGAGCCCTTGTCCCCTAAAGCACCAGGAAGCCTCCTCCAAGGCAGGAGTTAGAGTTCTGCTGGGGAGAACAGCTCAGAGACTCAGCCTGAGACATCTTGTCAGCTGAAGACTGAGAGCAGTCTCTGAAGAAGACGTTGGCTGTGGAAGAGAGGAGTATGGGGGCTAGAGGATGCCCAAGTGGTAAGTGCTTGCTGTTCAAACAGGAGGAGGAGCTGAATTTGGGTCCCCAGCACCCATGTTAAAGAGGAAAAGAAGGGGCTGGGTTTGGCAGCATGTACCAAAATCTCTTACTGATGTGTTCATATTCATCATGGATATACATGGACACATACATATGCATATACCACACACACACACACACACACACAAAGGGAAAAAAGGGGATGTGATTCTATTACTGTGTAGCCCAGCATGGCCTCTGGCTCCTGAGCTCAAGTGTGTCTCTACCTCAGCCTGTCTTGAAGAGAGTGATGCTCAGTAGCTCCGTGGAGGAGTGTGCACAGGATGGTGCGATTCAAGCCCCAGCACAATGAGAAAGACAAGAGGACAAGAAGGAGCACAGGATGGGGGTCAGGGAGCTCCAAGAAGGGAGGGAACAGAGAAGTAAGGAAGCTCTTTCATACTTAAGCATTCCTAAGTTTCAAGTTCACCTCAACAGAGGACAATTGCTGGGAGAGAAATTCTGCAGAGACAATGGCAGTGGAGTGGAGAACTGGATGGGGATTTTCTGTAGACCTCAAGCAGCACAGTCTCGTTTTCTTGTCTAAGAACTTGGCTTGGGAAAACACGCACACACGCACACACACACACACACACACACGCTCACACACTCACACACTCACACGCACACACACACTTACACTGTGAGCTGTTGTAAGCAGAACTCTAACTCCTGCCTTGGAGGACTGACCCTCTGCTCTGTATCTCGCACAGACATTGTGTGGTGCTTCTCGTTGTCTCCTCACATCTCTGACTACATCTTGGCATCATTCACTAGAGTCTTCTTCTGCTTGGCCCTTAGGGACTGCTGAAGATGCTGGTCTTGGCCCTGTTTCCCAGCTCTGCTCACTACCTGGGTTATGGCCACATATTGCTACTCTCAAATCTGTATCCCCAGCCGCATTGCCATAGGTATTTCTTATATCTTCACCTGGTCTGATCACCTCCCCAGATACCCTTTTCAGTGTCTTCCCATGATCCTTTCCTATGAAAAAACTACCTCTTTCTAGAGCCAACAAAGTCCTTTGGAATCCAGCCTCACCTCGTTCTTCAGCCTCTGTTCCTTTCCAGCCTTCCAAAACTTGGCCACTCAGCCAAGCGGACTCACCCTCAGCATCGTCAGTGTTCTAAACTCTCTTCCAACTCTGAACTTTCCTGTATTGTTCCTTCTGTCTTGACCCCTCTGATCTTGCCTGCCACCTTCGTTCCCTTAGCATTAGCTGTGAGAGCCTTGGAGAGAGCATTCTAACGGGCTGTGTTAAGTCCTGCTGACCTATGACCCAACAGCACTTCGGTATATCACTTACTAAAATATTGAATATACTTTTAATGTAGTCTTTACTGCTTGATTCCATCTTCTAGCTCAGCACTTGATAAATATTAGGTTGGCAAAATGATTTCAGCTAAAAAATGAATCTGACGGTCTCTTATCCTGGCTTAAGTGCATGAGACCTATGTGGGGGTAGACCTGGGCTCTCCTATTTGATAATTAACTATTGTTTCCAAACTGACCTGTTCCTTCACTGCTGTTAGGCAAATTTATAAGATCCTGGAGAAAGAAGCTGCAACTCACAGAGACAGCTGTGCTGGGACACTGCTGTAAGACTCAGGATGAGCAGGCAATTACCAACCAACCGAGCAAACCAAACCAAACCACATATCTACCATCCTATTCAGGCAACTCCTAGATATTTTGTTTTCCTTCAGATTTTCTGGGAAGCCACATGCATACTCTAAAGCCTGTATAAAGGTTGATAGGTGATCACAAAAAGAGTTTCCCGTCATCCAAAAAGATGTTTGCTCTATTTCTAAATATGGCATCATTAATTCTTAGATTTAACACTTGCCTAGCATGTGTGAGGGCCTGGGTTCTGTCCCTAGAGCCACAGGGAAAGAAAGAGCAAAGTAAGTTAATTTGTATTGGAAAATCAAAATTAGATATGGAGACATTTAACCTTCTAGAATTGAGACCAATCTTTCTGCAAACCTCCTGGGTCTCTCCGAAACTCTTGGAGACATTTTCTTAATCTTTCACTCCCTGGCTCTTAATCCTGCTGTTTAGAATGTTACTTGCCCAGTGGTGTCCATGTTCCCTGCCTCTGCCCGGAGCTCATCGGGAAGACTCCATCTCAGATAAACAGAATTCTCCCTGCCAAACAAAGACATCCTTTACTCAACCATGACTATGGAGAAAGCCATTCTGGTGTCCTACAGTCCCACTGGTGCAATCTTGTCCCCAAGAAATATGCACACACATGCATGTTGGATTTTATTTGGGCATTTGTTGTTCTGCGGGTTTGCCTGTTGAAAATGAGCCAAGTGCGGAACAGGGGAGCTTTAACAGCCTTTGAAAGGATCGCAGCAGAAAGCTGATTTAGGAGTCGGGTTTTCTAAAGACAAGAGAGGGAGTAGATGACCTTTCCGGAACCCTCCAGTCTGAAGGTTTTATGATTCCTTTCACGTCCTCTGTCTAGACATGAAATGTGGACGCGCTTGCTTTTATGGCTGCAACACGAGAAAAGTCTAACTGCGCCACCTACAGTCTGATCCTAGAAACTGCTCTGCCTCAGCCAGGAGCAGTACCAAACCTACCCTCGCTCCGACCCCCCAAAAAGAGAGGAAGAAAAACCCACTGGAAAGAACACATTTCAGAGACTATCCCCCAAGAATCCACTTGTGTTCTTAGCCTAACCTTTCAAAGAAGCTGTATAATAACTCTCCGTAATTATTTATTCAGATAGACAATAGAAATTTTGGCTCTTCCTTTGACAAGCAGAGACAAAGACCCTGGAGAGGCAGGTTAGCCACCCATGGTTACACAGGAACCACGCTCAGACCACGTGCTCTGACTATGAACCTGACACTGGCGTGGTGCCTCTCCCACAGTGTAGTGCCAGCATCAAGCTGTGCTGTCATTATTTCTACCCTCGCACACAGGTCTTGCATGCACTGTTCTACATCCCAGGCAGCCTGAACCTATCGTGTGTCTTCTGATCTTATCTTTGTCCTTATAAATGTCTCCCTCCCGTTTCTGTAACTTTCCAGCTCCAGGAGGGCTCATGGCAGGGCAGCATCTTTTTCAAACGTGCCAAAACCCTGCCCTGGATACACTCTAATTGTCTGCACCTCAGGAAGCCTATACTCTCTGTTCCTCCCAAGAGTCAGGGTCAACGTTACAGCCTCAGAGAGGGCATCTTTAGATGTCATGGTGGAAGCAGCATCCCTAACTCTGTCTTACTCATTTCCTTTAAATGTCAGCTAAGTGTGTTTTACAGATCCTTCTTTATCCGGGAATGGAACATGAAGTCCAAAGCTCTGATCAGTATGTTGGGGGCTCTGGTTCCCACACCAGACTCTCACTAACACTGCCGTCTTCCTGCCGTAGTCCTATTTGATGGCTTCAAGACTGAGTGATTGGGAAAGAAGACAAGAGGACGAGGGAGCACTTCCAAACCACGTGAATGCGTCTTTGCTACTTCCCACCTGAAAGAGAATAAGAAAGAACTCATTTTGGAACTAAATGTAAGTGACTACAGTCCAAGAACACAGGTTCATGTTGCCACAAATACTGTGCCCCGATGGTAACAGTTTTATCAAATTTCTATAGCCAACAGAACAAAGGAAGTTATAAATCAAGAACATTTAGAATACATTGGTGGGAACATCAGACAGGTGGGTCTTACCGAGTGTGGGAAGCTGTTACAAGTTACTCGTGTAATCTTATGGCACTCCTATCCTGAGCTAGTAGTTTGTTTCCATAATACATAAATAATGAATGACATTAAAGATGCTAAAGATAACCCAAGATAGTTTGGTTTGGATTGGTGCTAGGAGCCATGGCCTTAGCTATGGCCTTGTGGATATTTTCTAGCGTACATAAAGAATCCTGAGAGAACATTCGTGGTCATAACAGTAAGAATGTTTATGGGAAAAGACGACACTGTGACCATTGGTTCCAGGAGCTGAAGATTGCCACCTGACCTTCAGAGAGTCCCTGGGCTTTTCCCCCCTTCCTTGGAGCCTCCTCTTGCTTATGCTTATATTGCCACTCTTGAATAAAGTTTTCAGAGCTTGATCAGTATTGAATTGACTTGTTCTCGTTCTTCCTCTCTCTCTCTCTCTCTCTCTCTCTCTCTCTCTCTCTCTCTCTCTCTCTCTCTCTCTCTCTCTCTCCTGCCCTGGGTCCCCACTGATTATTCCTGCAGGTCCGGGTTAGATTGGTAACCTTCCAGCTCTCCACATTACAGAACGTCTCATTGGTCAGTGATCCGATAGGGTTACCTCTCTAGCATTGCTGTGGCTTTCCCCCTTGGAACTCGAGTTCACACTCTCCAAGCTCCACACATGGGCCCACCATAGGCCCTTTCCTGCCCCCACATACCTGCCCTCTAATTACTATTTGTCTTAGTTAGAGTTTCCATTGCTGTGAACAGACACCTTGACCAAGGCAATTCTTATAAAGACAACATTTAACTGGGGCTGGCTTA